>CAJQUW010011918.1:0-306237 GCA_907163375.1 Prostheceraeus crozeri | reverse complement strand
TGACGCTGCCATCGCTCTGCCACTTCCTCCCCTTCCCACTCTTCCTTCAAATCCGCTATGTCCACAATCAAATCTTCCATCATCGCATCCAAATCAACATCATCCTTCCTTCTTCATTTCGCTCATCAACTCAACTTCACATTCGAAACTCCATCACTCGAAATCACATCACTACCACTCGCATTCCTCACCACTTTCTCCCCAACCACGTCCAGAATCGTTTGCCACCGAGGCGCCTTTCTAAGACAATTCTTTCAGCATATCATGAAATATCTTCACATCTGATTGTGTATTAAGCACTTCATATAAGCTCATGTTGCATTCTCTCTAGTCACAGTCTCATTCAATTACTTCATTACATTACAACAAAATTTGCTCTCAACTAAGTCCTCATCATACAAACCAACTTTCCATCCCACACTTCATTCCTTCTTCCTTTTCATATATTGCCTTCCTATTTATTCTTCACATCTATTTGTTTCACCTTTGGAACTATTTATTGCAATCTGTATACATTCTCATCTAATTCAGAATATACTTATATCTCAAGACAAGCGAAGTTTAACCGTCAACAAACCTCATCTGAAATTCAACATACTATAGGCATTCACTTGCCATCTGCTAACAAGCAAGAGATCAATCTGATTTGATTAACATCACCTCCCCTGGCACACATTCATTCAATATCTCTTTCTTCACCCTCTTCTCAACATAACTTCCTTGCAACCAAAATAATTCTCATCCTATTACCTAACTCATTGTACCCTTTCGTCATCTAATCCTTTCTTCACTTAATACTATCTCGTGACCCCCCCCCCCTTTTCTGATTTCTCTTACATTAGTCTGTGTCATACAATTCTATAATTTATCAACATCTAAAGCATCTCACTGTTCTTCTAATTCCCTTTACAAGACTTATACCCCTGTCTTCTAATTCAAAAATACTTTTTTCTACTTAATATTTCTCAAGACGCAATGCTGCTTTCATTCTAAACAATGTCATACAAATTTCCTAAATCAATTGTTCATCTATCCTCTACTCCTCTTACTCCTTCCCTACTCAACTTTTAATCATCATGTTCTAAACAAACGGGTTTAACACCATCCTTCCTTAAACCTCTTCTCATAAGCACTTCCTTCCTTTCTAATTATGACTAATCTATACTGATCACATTTCTATACTTCACAATTCTAAACAATATACATTCTCAAATAATAAACTCACCGACAAACAACAACTTCTAAATCAATTATTCCATCTCTAATATTAATCACCTGTTATTATCTGTCCCTTAATAGTAAGGTCTCCTCTATTTCCCAAACTTCCTATCACAAAAAACCCTATTCCCCCAACGCAAACAACCCCTTAAAACCACTTCCTCATCCAATTCTAACATTCTTCGAAAGCTAATAATTTTGTTTCTATACTTTTTTCTAAATCCTCCTTCTTTCCTTAACTCACTTCTTACACAATCCCTATCTATGTCTACACTCCTTAGAGACCCTAAATCTTTAATACCAAAATACACTAAATACATCAGTATTCTTTAAATCTCCAACCTCTTCTCTTCCCTCATCTATACAAACTTCTCTCAAACTCACCTCTTCCCTTTCCAACAACTCTCCCTCAAACCATGCCTTGAACCCCTTCTCTCCGATGTTCCCACTCTCACACTGCAAATGCGCCTTCATAAATTCCTTCTCATCCCCCATCACACATTTCCGACAAGACACACACAACCTCAACATCACTTTCCTCTCATGGCCCATCGTCCCCTCTTTTTCTTTTAAATGCTTCTTAAGTTCGCTACCTCTGGCAATCTTGCCACAACTGCACTTGCCAACTAACATCTTTGCATTATTCGGTTTTGTCATGATAATTCTGTAAAGATAGAGTAAAATTTGATAGCAAGTGTTTATAGGATACTACTTGCTGATATGCATTGAAAGACTAAGTCACCAAACATTTGATAGCAAGTCAGCAACCGTTTGGGTGTTAAGCTCTTGAATCCGTTACAGGCATTACTCAGAGGGGATCTTATCCCAGCTCCAAGGCCTCGACCGACAAATCCAACCTCGATCGGACAGAGCGTGCGTCATATCACTGTGTTGGTATCCGGGCACCAGTTTTGACATGAAAACCGGTGGAGTTATTTACAAGAGGAAACGACCCAAGTCACAGAGACTCATAAACGACTGCTTTTTATTCAAAAACTTTAATTATTATCATTAAATATGAATTTAAATTTTTCAGTATTTTAGTACTACTCATAAAACGTTTATAAGTAGTCTGTCACCTTCAGCATAGCAAACGCTGTCGAATGTTTTTTGAATCAAGTCTAAAGGACTTGTAGAAGCAAAGTTATAGCCGTTTGAAGATTTCGGCCTACTATCATCAAATGGTCAGTCATGCTATACTGACTAACCTATAAGTCTGACACCTTAGCTGATATCAGCAATGTAAAGTCAGAAGTCCGATATCGGACCTCAAGAGAAACGACTTACCTGTAGTCAGTTTCTCAACTTAGTGAAATTCCTCTCCCGATCCCGTTCTTAAATACCCTGTGAATATGCAATCGATAAGAGGGGGGGGGACGTCAGTGAAATTTCAAAATTTGATGAAAAATGTTTTGGTGACGGTCCCAGGTCGAAATTCCACACTTTGGAAAATTTTCAAAATTTTACCCATACAAAGTCACTCTGACACTCAGGATTTTTTCAGGTGAGCGAGCTCCGACCTAAAATCTTGTAACCGCTCTAACTTTTGAACGAAGACAGATAGGAACAAGCCGATTCTTTCACTGAATTTGTCTCACTCTTAGCTTTCAAACGAGCTATCGCACGACAAAATCCGTCCACTGGAAGGCAAAATCGAAGCAAGCTGTCCAGAGGGGGGGGGACGTCAGCGAAAATTTTTTCTCACCGATTGCCTTGAAACTCACCATAGCGATGCAGAATTTCACGCTGAATACGAATCCGACCTCCGTTTACTCATCCGACCACTCCTTCCACTCGAAACAACCCATTTTACAACCCAACATTCAGCAGATTGCACGAAAAACATCACACACTATAGCCTCAAGACTAATCCTGGTGGTCGCCCAAGTCCACCACGACACTCTATCGTTCCAGAGGGGGGGGACGTCAGCGAACATTTTGTGAACCCACCTGGACGGCACACCACGACAGACTACAACCTCTGTCGTTCCAGAGGGGGGGCACTCAGACCCGAAGCACCACGGCGGCCGACCACGACACTCTACCGTTCCAGAGGGGGGGGGGCGCCGGTCGAGTGTTCGCCGTTTTCTTACTACTAACTCGTACGCTTGTAAGAGCTTGGCGTCGCACAACTCCCGCACAGTGGCGAAGCGGCCCAATATCCTGGAAATCTGAAAGCACACACGGACCTTTTCAACAGTACAATGGCGCTGCAATAAACCCCCATCTGTTTTTCACGCAATACAACAGACGCGATACCGCCGGCTAGCGATTGACTGACCGAACGATAACGAAGCAGAAAATATCCAACAGACTCGGAAAACTGAAAATTCGCGAATGAAATGAAATCGTGGTGTCATTTTGCAAGTGTGAAACCCGGGTAAGATCATTGACCGTGAGCCGAGAGCGCATACAATATTTCATCTTGGAGAGCAGCTGCTTGTATAATTACGCAGTACACTAAGGATACTTCAAACCGAGCTTACACTCATTTAGGCCGTACTGAAAAACTGACTAGGCCGTATCAAGCCTAAAGACCAGAGTTTGCCGATCCCTGTTATAAAAGCTTACCCTCGTGTGGTGCCGCAAAATGAAATCTCGGTAGAGCGTCGCCGCCTTCCTCGCTACCTCCTTGCCGTTGTGTCGCGTCTCATGCAAGGATACGGCACGGACAAGGCGCTTTCTCCAAACTTCCTCCCCCTTAAGAAAGACAAAGTCTTTCTTCCTGTCCTCGCGGCGGTCGAGAGGAAGGATGCGATCACCGTAAACCTTCACGAGGTCGCTCCACATCGTGTCCACCAACGGGTCTTCATTCTGAAAATAAGTGACAATGCAAGGGATAAAGCGAAAGGATGTCAAGCCTTGACATTGCTAGTTACACAAATGTAATCCCCTGTATTTTTGTAATTTATGGTTTTCACAAGAGAAGAGTCGTAGATGAGATGAAACAATCAATCGAATGCATGAAACGTTAAAACACTCGCCTCTATCTCTGACTCCTCCACCACTCGCACATAGTTGGGGTGAACACGCTTCATGTGCTCGCCCACACGTCTCGTCTGAAGGAGAATGAAGGAGAAAGGTGAAAGCACTTTGATGAGTTGACAGCAAAATTATGGAGCAGAGGTATAGATCCATATTCACGTAAAAACATAACCGACCACGGCTATGACGTTAAACGTATTTTTTTTAAAATCTATTCAACTTACAATGAAGTTGCACTTCGGGCACACCCGAAGTGGAAGGACTGCACGCTTCCGCGCAGGGCCGGCGTCCCTGGGGTGGCTCTCGAACGGGCCGGCGTTCCTGGGGTGGCTCTCGAACGGGCCGGCGTTCCTGGGGCGGCTCTCGAACGGGCCGGCGTCCCTGGGGTGGCTCTCGAACGGGCCGGCGTCCCTGGGGTGGCTCTCGGACAGGCCGTCGTCCCTTGGGCGGCTCTCGGACGGACCGGCGTACTTGGGGCGGATCTCGGACGGGCCGGCGTCCTTGGGGCGGCTATCACCTTGGCCGGCGTCCCTGGGGCGCCTTCCTCCGGCATATGCCCCCTTCAGAATGGCGTTGACAGACAAGCTGTCCAACTTGTGGAGCCTCATCAAGTGCCTTTTAAAGTGCTTTGAAGTATTCTTTTGGTGGCAGAGGGGGCAGGTGTGACAGAGCGTTGATAGGTGTTCCCCTTCAACGTCACAGGCTCAGTTTTCTCTGGAAAATATGAGCAATTCGAACCAAAAATGGAATCGACTTCAGGGATGGTTCGCTCAAAAACTAAATTCTCACATTTTCTCACATTACACAAATCTGAAATTCCGAATTTACGTTTCATGCAATGGACACAGATGACCCCAAAGAAAACACAGTATCAAATAAAATCCCCGACCGGTTTCACTTCATTCTCAGAAGCTTGTCAAGGGAATGATTTATTAATTAAATCTATATATATGCATAAAGATAAAATTCAAACTGAAATAGCATTCAGCGCAAGTTTGAGCAACTCAATGATGCGGCGTTCCATAGCTTCCCTATCAACCTTGGTTTTCGAAGGTGACATCTGATAGAGAGGAGCAGCCTCAAATTTCTTTGATAATGAACTCCCACAAGAAGCATTTATAGGATCGTCTCTGATGAACGTCATCAAGAGAAACAACTTTGCGAATTGAAGCATGCTCTCATGAGACTAAATTATCTGGAATCACTAATCGATCGCCAAGTTGAACGCGCCAAAAACGTACTTAATGCCAGATCTAGTGACAAAAACACGTCTGCTTTCAATGATGACGTCATTCCTTTTGTATGCACCTTTAATAAGAACAATCCAAATCTATATTCGAAGGTGGTCGCTCCAGCCTATAACAGTCTTAGATTAATGGAACCCTTTAAGCAGACTAGAATGGTTCGGTCTTTCAGGCAACCTAGGTCCCTCCTGAATATATTGAGTAATAACAATAGAAGGAGTATAACTGGGATTACTAAGTGTGAAGAACCTAGGTGCGGTTGCTGTGATATCTTAGTAACGGGAAAAACCATTCAATTTAAGGTTGGCAATTGCGAAAGAAACTTTGAGGTAAAGCGTAATCTCAGTTGTACTTCGAAGAATGTTATTTATTTTATTAGGTGCCTAGGTTGCCAAGAATTATACATAGGTCAGACCGGAGATATTTTCAGGAACAGGCTCACAGTACTTAGGCAGCAAATGTTTCGTCCAGAGTATAGGATCTTTGGCATGAGCAAGCACATAGCTTCTTGTGGGAGTTAATTATCAAAGAAAAGTGAGACTGCTCCTCTCTATCAGATGTCACCGTCGAAAACCAAGGTTGATAGGGAAGCTATGGAACGCCGCATCATTGAAGATATATTAACTTTCAAATGACAGCCTAAATCGTGTATGCATTGTTACTGAACCTAGAATCTATGACATCAAAAATCCAAGATTTTGATCTGCAAAAGACTCAAATCTATGATAATTTTCTACATGGCCCATGCAGCTCAGAACATTGAAGTATGTAAAGCTTCAGATATTTACGAGTCCAAATTGTGCACCATAGGAATCACTTCAATGTCATTTTCACTAGGAATGCGAAGATGGATGGTGAAATGCTCCTGCCTCAGTGGTATTACATAGCAAATTATGTAATAGTTAAAATGTGTTTTCTTGGTCATTAAAGCTATAAAAACCGAAGGCCGCAGGCCTGAGGTTTTTATGTCTTTTAATGACCTAGAATACACATTTTAACTATTACAAAATATGAAATTGCTATGCCATAAAAACCAGGATTTTTTTGACATAAAAAACCTGGAAATGATATCTGTAGAGTTTGAGTCAATGCATAGAATTTTCATCATTCAGAATGATGATATCAATGTATCATGGTAGCTATCATGGTAGTTATAAACATTATCTCAAATATGAAATAATGCCATAGCAGCAATTTGACATTTGTATCTGGAGCTTGATATGGATCAGTGGCCAGTAATCGACTTCTCGAGATTTCCAGACAACATGATTTCTGGACTAACTATAGAAGAAATCAATCAGATTCTATAAAATGATGAAAATGAAAACATTCAATTGAACCCAACCACATCCACTACAGCGAATGAAGAGCTTGCACCAACATTAGGGTCAGATAGAAAAAGAAAACGATTTGCAGAACCAGTAAGCGATCAACAATTAGAAAAGAGAGCTTTAGAACAAGTACCCGAAGGAACGAAGAACCGCAATAAGTGGGCAGTAAACATATAAAATACCTGGGCTTATGATACGCATCTGCTAATTGACGAATCTAATTTCCATCCCTTCCCACGTGAATTTCATGATTTGCTACACTGCCGAAGAAATTCGATTGACTATTGGCTTTCTAAGTTCATCTACGAAATACGAAAGAAAAATGGCGATCGGTACCCCCGGAACACGTTAGTATCCATTACTGCCGGAATCAATGCCTCCTTTTATGAAAACAAAAATGAAATGAACTTATTCAAAGATACAGAATTTCGACATTTTCAAAATGTCTTAGACATGACTTGCAAAGAATCGGCTTCTGCGGGGATTGGATGCCACAGAAGACAAGCGGAAGTGATTTCCAATGAAGAAGAAGAAATTCTGTGATCCAGAGGTCTTTTAGGGGACAGCAGTCCTCAGACACTAATTGACACCTTGCTGTACCTTAATGGACTACACTTCGCCTTAAGAAGTGGAAAGGAGCACAGAACGTTGACATTATCCCAAATTTCAATTATTAACCCGAGTGAGACACAGCCATATTATACTTTAAGATACTCCGAAAATGTTTCGAAGACCAATAACGGTGGACTCAAATATCGTAAAGTGGATCCTAAAGTTGTTAATCATGTAGATCAATATTCTGTTACTAATCCGTCACGATCCCATGCCGTTCTGCTAATGAAATATCTCCAGAAGAGCAATGACATTCAATCTGACGTTTTCTACTTGACCCCAATCTCTAATCCCAAATCTGCATGGTACAAGAATTTACCTATCGGACATAATGTTCTGGGGAAAACAGTCGGTCGACTATGTATGAAAGCTGGGATTCAGGGACACAAGACAAATCACAGTCTTCGAGCGACCTGCGCTACACGTCTTTTCGACCAAGGTATTGATGAGCAGCTCATCATGAGTCGCACTGATCATCGCACCACCACCGGCGTGAGAAACTACAAACGAATTTCAGAAATTCACAACTACAACACCAGTGTCGTGATTGACAATCAATCGATCAGTAACATGCAAGCGAGTGAAAGGATTAATACATTTTCATATCATTTCCATGAAAATTCGCATGTTACAATCATCAACAAAGGACCCTCAAATTAAGTGGTGCCATTGACAGTTCGTTGTTCACGATATCTATTGTAAAATAGATATTTCTTGTAATGTTAATACAGCTCAAATATCTAAGAAATATTGTTTTATCTAAAAAAAATATAAACCTGGAAAGACATCTAAAAACCTAATTATCATATTTTATACGGTCTTAATTATGCAATTAAGGCCGTCTAATTTGGATTTGGAGATATATGAACGACTTTCATAGAAAAACGACATGTGAAATATCGGCGGACAACCCTACTTACTCAGTAACAATGAGTTGCTGAAACCTGCGCTGAATGCTATTTCAGTTTGAATTTTATCTTTATGCATATACATAGATTTAATTAATAAATCATTCCCTTGACAAGCTTCTGAGAATGAAGTGAAACCGGTCGGGGATTTTATTTGATACTGTGTTTTCTTTGGGGATCATTTTTGGATATAATTCAAGCATTTTGATTTGTCTTATTTAGTTTTTATATATACATATATATAATATATAATATATATATATATATATATATATATATATATATATATATATATATATATATATATATATATATATATATATATATATGCAGACCGTTCCAAAAATAATTGCACAAAGAAAATGCATTCTCGAATGAATTTCTCGGGTTGAAGTTGTGGTTCATTTTTGATAAACTTTATACCATATAAAATTTATGTTTCACAGATAATTTTAGCAAATATTTCAGTTTCTCAAGTGGTCAGTTGTGGTCAGTCGAGACCACATATGAAAGCTACCAATAAACTGTTGCACAAGAAAATTTAATATATTCCAGATATTCGTGAAAATTTAATACAGTGCACTATTTTAGTAAAATAATGCACATGCATTAGCATAATTCCTTTGCTATCTTCGTAATTAATCAGGAAGCAGTAGGATAACGGATTAGTTCCTATAACCTCGGGCATTTGACAAATTACTCTCTGGGCTGCTACTATTCTCTACGTTCAATGCAAGGGATAATCCACCGGTCACCGAACCTATAGTTCATAAGCTTTGCAATGTATAACGGAATTTACATGTACTGCATCGACTAGAAGTAAAAAGAAAGTGTCCTACATTTCGCATCATGGCTTTTTATATGTGGGATTTCATAAACATCGATGATTTAATTATCTTAAAACGCTTCCTTACCTACAGTTTATTCTCTCTTTCAAATGTGGCCAATGGACTGCCTGTCATCGAGAACTTTATGCCAACCATGTTGAGAGCCAACGACGATCTTAACGATCTTTTTTGAGATCCACATCCGTTTTTATTTACATGCATCATATTGTTTCCAATACACATTCTGCAGTAAATGGAACGTCATTCGTCTCCAGATTTATTCATGAATTTAAGGCTTACTTTTAATGGTGTAGATTCATTTCGCTAGGTAAGGTATCTACATGTATTTGACAGACATCTATCCTCGCGACAGACAGATGCATTGAATTGTTTGATATTTTGTTAAATGCCTGAAGGAAGCTCGATAGGTACCTTAAGATAATGCTCCCTTAAGCCTATCCATACCGTGCTCTGAAGCGCATCGCCATCCCGGGGGGCCGATTCGGACCCCCTCTTTAACTTCCTAAATACTGCTCCGTTGTACATGAAATTTCAAACATAGAATATTCTGCGTGTGATGTTTCTAGCGGTGGTATCTGTTTTTTCTAATTCGTCCATCTTGATGCTTTAAATGGCGATTTAAAATGTGAACTTCAAAATTAAGCGGATTTTTTTATGTTTTCTTCTCATCGACTGCAAACATAGATTCAGTGCTTTTAGTTCAATGACGTTAGTGACACATACAACTAATGATCAGGAGAATGATGCTATTTGATGATATAAACTTGTTTGTCTACACATCATGAATTTAAATTCAAAATTTGAATATGTGACATTGCTTTTGTAGTGTAGCCTGTAGTATTGCCTAGATCTTGATTAAATTTTTGGATGCTGATTTTTAGATGATCCTCCCAAATTTTATAGTCATTTTATACCCTTTAAACATCATGAACAATCGGCCAGAATTTGAAATTTAAATTTGAAACTTTAGCCAAAATTTGATTTTTTAGAAAATATTGTTCTCGCTGAATAATGTCACTATTAATGACACTGAATAAGCAGAAGTTTTCAAAACAATATGAACGAACACTACTTAGTTGCAACTTAGTTGACTCATTTCTACTGAAAAGCAAATGAGTAGTATTTACATGACATTCAAGTTTGGATGACTCTTATCGATGTCTACAGTAGCTTTGATATCTATAGTATCTTGATGGTGCAATTTATGGACACCTAGTTGTGATGTGATGCAAAAAATTGATATTCAGCTTGCTTTGTCAAAACTTAGCACACCAGACGTTTGCAAAATCAGGCAAAATTCAGACTTTCAAAAAATGCACTTTTCAAAACGGGCCATAAATTTAACTTTCCCATGAACCAAATGCAACGATTTTCGGCGAAAAGTTGGGAAATACCCAAAAACTAAAAGTCACAAAGGCTTGGGTCAATCGGCTCAGTTTTAAAAGTTCCACAACAAAAATGCGACAGCCCCCCTGGTATGGATAGGGTTAAGATTGAAATACGCTTATCTACCTGAAGGGACCATGACGTTAGGTACCTAAAGTTGCGAACTTTCATTGAAATAGCCCCTGTAGAAGATTGTATTTACTGCAAAATGAATGTCGGAAACGAAAATCTGCTAATATCACGAGCACAAATATAAGCGAATGACGTATATAAGCTTCTCTTGATGCTGAGTCACCACCTCAGATGCTTTAAGGGACCTAGCATCATCTTAATGAGCCTAGACTTAATTTGAAATGCATTAACATCATGTCCAAGAATCTTAAGGTTAGGTACTTCAAATTGAAATAGTCCCCAGGTGCAATTCAGCGATTAGACCGAAGTCTATTTCTTTGCAGCCTGCTGAAATGACAGTGTTATCTGATTGGCTAATTCCCACTCAAATGAATTTATGGAAGAGCATTTTTTCTATATTTCATTTGCCACTTTTGTTGGACAGTGCAGTGCCTGACTGCTATTCGCAATGTAAACATGGGTGCTGTACATGCAGCTATGTTTCATAGCTATGTCATGCTGCGTTTTTATCACATGACGAAAGTATCACTCGTCTGCTGCAATTGCAGCGACTGCCAGTGTAAAGTGGGCCTTAGCTTTAGCTTTATTTTAGCTTTTTCAGACAATTTTTCGTTAATACCATGAATGCGACGCATTCACAACTCATAAGTGGGCTCCATGTAAGGAACAGACCAATACAAAAATCTTTCAGTCTCAGCTTTTTCTTATTTTGCTCTACATTCTCTCTTTTCCATACTGTTCTTCACTCGTAAAATTGTGTGTCCATCATAGCCATTATTTTTAGAGATGACAGTTATCTTATCAACCACTTTTTGGCAATTGCAACGGTTGTAGCAAAAAAAAACAATGATCTACCACTAGGTAGTCGCTACTGCTGGGTATTCGTATAGGCTGAGTATAGCACTTGCTAGCACTCGTTCTTTTCATCAATTAGTAAGACGTTTATTAGGACAGTTAGATTGCTGATGCATAAAAAGTGAAACTAATATGAATGATAAAACTGATAAATATATGAAAAGTTCGGCGAGAATTTATTCCTCCCAAGGATGCATGGTTCGGTGGTTGTCCTCATTTGGTACGTGTAGTGAGACGTGCACTGAAGGCGAACTTTGGGAAATAGTCGTTCCGTGAAATGGGAACCATTTTGATTGATGATAAATGAACAATTAACAAACGACCTATTTCGTGCATTTCGTCAGAATCATGATGATGAATCATTAGTGCGTGTACTGATTTACAACAATTGGAAAGAGAAATTGACTAGTTGTGAATTTATGGAGAAGATAAAAGGTGGAACATGTTGATTCTTTACCTCTTAGAGAAGTGATGGGAAAGGTTCTGAGTGTCGCAGATAATGGCTTGATTGGAAACAAAACCTGTGGCAGGTTCTTCTTCCAGACAGGATTAAAAAAAACGCATGTTTATCCAATGGGAAGCAGACTGAGATTATTTGGTAAAGTGACACTTGTCTGTGTTTATTATTTTTTGCAGTTTATTTGGTGCTATTAACTGAGATTCCTAGAGGATGATGATTTTGTAGTTGAAAAAGTGACAGGAGATCATCTTTCTGAGAAAGAGAGAAAATAATCACAATTCTTTTTAATTTACAGGTCGATATAATAAAGCAAAAGTTAAACGTTTGAGAGACAGGACTTCGGCGTCCAGCAATTTCAACGGTCGATGTTTGGATTGCACAGATGCAACCTTCGTGAAGGTTTATATAACAGTGAATAATATCAAGAAATGTCTTGCTTTGGCTTCTGTTATTGCTATATCTTGTGTATTGGTCAGTTTGCTAATGACACCGACCTGAAAAGTCCCGATGTCTCATTAGCAAACTGATCAATACATGAGATACAACAATAACAGAAGCCAAAGCAATCACACAGATTAGGCCATCAATCAATGGAAAACACAGTTTAGCAGCCAATCAATGCACTTGTTAGCTAAATGAAATTTCAATGTTATTCAGCGGACGATGATGCCAGCTACAGCATTGGTGTCTGCTGATTATAGATTTGCAATTAGCAAGTTGATGAAATTTCGACGGGCATTCATCAAATATCACTTTTAAACACACTACTGGCAAATCGCATAAGTTAGTACGCCTGCAATAATTGCAATAATAAATGCTGCCTTTTACCAACATAATCTAAATAGAATAGTTAAATCTTGAGTTGCATCCTCAGTTGAAAAATGTGAACAGACCTGAATAGGTGTCATTTCATCCAATATGAGGAATCATCAGCGGGCCTAGTTCACATCTCTCAACATCAGGACAGCTCACTAATTAAAGTTGCAGCAAGCTATTGTGAAGTAATTGATATCTTAGGCGATTTGTCAGCAGTGTGCCTAAAAGTGATATTCAATGAATGCCCGTCGAGATTTCACTATCTTGCTCATTGCAAGTCTCAAATTTGCCCGGTCATGGCTGCAACTTTAAATAAGTTGTGTCGATGCTGAGAAATGTGAACTAGGCCTGCTGATGATTCCAGATATTGGATGAAATGGTAGCTATTCAGGTCTGTTACCATCTTTCAACTGAGGATGCAACTCTGTTTAATTGTTCTATGTACACTCCGCTGATTCATGTAGAAATTAATCTTCCTTGGGTTAGAATCATGGACTTCTAAATATCTAGTATCTGGACAGGAAACTATTCCACAAAATCTATGAATGCAGCTATATCAGGCTGAAGTTTTCATTCTTTACTTCAGTCAAAATTTCGACTGTACATTATTCAATTTACCTATACGTAAATCAAACTGTCGTCCTCTAAGTTAGGATACTGTTGTCATAGAACCGCAGATGACGCTACATTTCACCGCTTTGCCTTAAAGGACAAAAAATTGTTGACTGTTGGCTTCATCGGAGATTCATTGTTTGACCAAAAATGCTGCTGAAAAGGTCACTCTACTAAATTTACGGCAAAATCAAAATACGAGATGAAAAAATGATGGAAAATGAACACGTAGTACTCTGTTTGAATGCAATGGACTTTGCATACAATGGATCGATAGTGCCAAATATAGTAATACTGGCTGAAATTATTTGGAGTTAGCTAGATTTGAACTCAATCTGAAACCCCATTTAGATTTACCGGTAGACGTACCAATGGAAATAAATACCTTGATAAAATATAGAGCCAATAATCACGACCTATTGGTAAGAGCTGGCATTCATAAAAAAGGATAATGTTGTGGGTTCATACGCACAAAGATACTCTTCCAACATTTTATTTTCTACCATTGCCAAATTATTTTCATCACCGATGCAAGTTCACTGACATCAACGATTGCCAGCGTGGCGTCACTATTCCGTGTCAATCGAGGACGAAGTTCCACACTCGCAACACTCGATTCAAGGTTCACCCCATTTAACTTCTGCCCTGTGCGCGGTGACACTCTCTTTATCTCCCTCCCTCTCTCTCCTCACATATTCTGTCCTACAACACGGACGCGGCAAGGGGCAACGAAGGTGTGCTCGCCCGGAATGGCAAGGAGGTCTATGCGACCAACAAGAATATAATGAACGCTTGTGCGAAACCTGCAACAATCAAATAATTGAAACAATTTATCATTTCTTTGCTGAATGTCCTGCATATGGCGAAATTAGAATGAAATTTACCCGATTTTTAACCCTCGCCCCACTGGGGTGTTTTTCCGAACGTGACCCGGTGGGGGGGGGGGACGAATTCGCCCCCTGGTGATCTCCAAAACTATTGCACCAATTGTGCCAAACAGCACATCAATCGAATCACTATATTGAATGGGGATTCAGAAAGACAACATCACTTTCATTTTTTAAGGTCATCCGTAGGCTCAGGTGAAAGTCAAAGGAAAAAACCATCATTTTTTAACAAATTTACATATGTCTATTCCATTTAAAATTAGTTGTGGAAAATGACAACAGACACTAATAAACTACATCCTAATCGAAAGATCTGATTAAGGTGGTTAATAAGACGATGATTATTAATTGCTCTGAGATCAGATCATTGAATTAGATGATGTCGAAGGTCAAATAATTCAAACTCTTAGTTCAGCTCAAATATCAGTATTTATATATATCAAATATCAATATTAGTAGTAATAAAAGGTCCATAATAAACACAGCGCGCCCTCCCCTCCCTCCTCTGGAACGACAGACTGTCGTGGTCGGCCGCCGTGGTGCTTCGGGTCTGAGTCCCCCCCCCGTCTGGAACGACTGAGGTTGTAGTCTGTCGTGGTGTGCCGGCCAGGTGGGTCCACGTTCACAAACTGTTCGCTGACTCCCCCCCCTCTGCAACGACTCGGGTGAGTTGGTCCGACCGCCTGGTTGACGTGGGCGACCGTCTACGTTGACGTGGGCGACCGTCTAGGTTGACGTGGGCGACCGTCTAGGTTGACGTGGGCGACCGTCTAGGTTGTCGTGGATGGTGAACTGGCTGCCAGATTCGGATTCAGCGTAAAATTCTGCATCGGTAGGGTGAGTTTCAAGTCAATCGGAGAGAAAAAATTTTCAACATTTTTCGAAAAAACGACAGAGTTAGAATTTGGGACGTTTTGGGCTGTAGCTTCAAAACGAACCATCGGATGAGAAAACGGAGGCCGGATTCGGATTCAGCGTGAAATTCTGCATCGGTAGGGTGAATTTGAACGCCATCGGAGAGAAAAATTTCGCTGACACCCCCCCTCTGGACAGCTTGCTTCGATTTTGGCTTCCAGTGGACGGATTTAGCCGTGCCATAGCTCGTTTGAAAGCTAAGAGTGAGACAAATTCACTGAAAGAATCGGCTTGTTCCTATCTGTCTTCGTTTAGATGTGAGACGCCATTTAAGATTTTGGGACATTGGCGAAAAACGACAGAGTTAGAATTTGGGACGTTTTGGGCTGTAGCTTCAAAACGAAGCATCGGATTGGAAAACGGATTTCAGATTTGAAATCAGCGTGAAATTCTCTATCGGTATGGTGAGTTTCAAGTCAATCGGTCAGAGAAAGTTTCGCTGACTCCCCCCCCTCGTGAGAGCTTGCTTCGATCTTGGCTTCCAGTGGACGGATTTAGTCGTGCCATAGCTCGTTTGAAAGCTAAGAGTGAGACAAATTCACTGAAAGAATCGGCTTGTTCCTATCTGTCTTCGTTGAGATGTGAGACGCCATTTAAGATTTTGGGAGATTGTCGAAAAACGACAGAGTTAGAATTTGGGACGTTTTGGGCTGTAGCTTCAAGACGAAGCATCGGATTGGAAAACGGATTTCAGATTTGGAATCAGCATCAAATTCTCTATCAGCATGGTAAGTTTCAAGTCAATCGGAGATTTTGAAGTCAATCAGAGAGAAAAATTTTCAACATTTTTCGAAAAAACGAGTTAGAATTTTTGCGATGGCTACCTACTGTAGAGCCAAAACGAAGCATCGGATAGGAAAACGGAGGCCAGATTCGGATTCAGCGTCAAATTCTACATGGAAATGGTGTATATCCAGCTCAATCGGAGCACTAGAACCGGAGATAGACGGGTTTTTAGTGTTTGGATGATGGGTATTACGTCATCAGCTGATCGCCACACACTATATAAGCTGGAAACCGACAGAGACTTGTCATTTAGAGGAGAACGATTGTCAGAGGTAGGTCGTCTCTCTGAGCTCCGATGATAGCTTCGGACATTCCAAATTCCGAGTTTCCAAAAGAAACCGACTTAGAAAATATCATTGCTGATATCAGCTAAGGCGTCAGACTTAGAGGTTCGCCAGGAGATGGCCTTCGTCTCCAGGCCATAAAAGACTCCAAAACTTTAAAGGCTTGTAACTTTGCTTCTACAAGTCCGTTTGACTTGATTCAAAAAAGGTTCGGTCACTATTGACCTGCCCTAAGTGATGGACTACTTATAAAATTTCATAAGTAGTGGTAAAAAGTTGAAAAATTTAAATTCACTAGTTTTGGAGGTTTTCTGGGGTTTTCGACCCTGCTGAAGTCAATAAAAGCATTTTTAATGATGTCTGAGCCAGTCTTCCCATGGTATAAGCGGCTTTTCACTGAAAGCGAGCAAGAAACGGAGAGTTTTGCTGTAATATTCCACTGACAGGGTGTTCCTTCGGGACGGCGGACGATGCCGTAGTGATAAGTGTGGCAAGGGAATGTGTCATATTTGAGACCGTAACCGCTGGGACAACTCATGTCTCATGTTGGGCATTTGACACAGCTCTCAACGTAGCACTTTGAACGCCAATCGGTTGAGTCTTAGCTATCTTGTCATGGGTGGCCTCTAAACATCTCTATTGCAAAACGCTGGTGAATCAAGCTCTCTACGGCTTGCTATCAAGCTGATTAAAGTCTGTCCACCTCTTACCAACTCTACAGGTTTTCATGTCTGACGATCAAGTCATGGACGGTGCAAGTCACGGAGATTTTCGGTGTGATACTTCCTATGGGTGGGCGTTCTTTCGAGACAGCGGTGAAGTCCGTAGCGATGAATACTGCACGGGACGTGGGCAATGGTAATCCTTGTGAAACCTCTCTGCGTCATGTTTGCAAGTGGTTGCCTTTCGTCTCAACGTTGTACTCTGACCGTCAGGGCGACATTTAGCTATCTGCCACAGGTTACCTCATAAAATCTCCATTGCACTTGTCTCCCGACAGTTGCCCAAGCATGTGAGAATGAACCATCAGTTCTTCTTGTCTCTATCACGGAGACGAAATGATGAAGGGATGAAATGGGAGGACATTCATGCGCCACACGCAACACATTACAGATTTCTCTCTTCGCTAGTGAACAAGCTCTTGTCAGTGTCGTCAGAAACTTTATCATGTCGTACAAAAGTTTTATTGCAACACAGGTGGATCTATAGTTAGAAAGTTTGATCATCAACGTTTCATTCGTAAGTCTAGTCAGAAACTGTATCATGGTTTGCAAAGTTAGTGTAGTCAAATAATAAAATATAAAATAATAATATCAAACTCCATTGCACTAATAGTGTGAAGCTCGGTATGAGTGAGGGATAAAATCCTCCATCACCTTAGGCGGCTTGATATCAGGCTACAACATGAGCGATGTGGAGATCTTTGATATTATACTTCCTGTTGGTGGGTTTGTTCGGCGAGCGCTGCCGCAGATGGAAGGAGGGATATGTTATAGTAAGAGCGAAACCACTTTGCTGATGTTAGGCAACTTTCCCAACGACATCTTTTCTCGCTTGATCATGAGTGCTTTAGATGTCTGCAGCAGGTTTTTCAAATTTTCCACTCATCTTTTGATGATTTACAAAGTAGGGCACATGTCAAGTAAAGTTCTCATAATGATGTCTTAATCAATTCCTCCTTACTGCATGCTTGTCGTTTCTACATTCCGACTCTAACCATTTAGAGCATATACATGTAGCACATACTATCCGTATCGAGAAAGTCTCATGAGTTCTTTTAAGAACCACTACCTCTTCATGTCACCTGTGTATCACGCCAAACGTATGCAGCAAACACACTTCTCTCTTCTTTAGTGAGCAAGCTCTGAACACATAAGATATCATAGTAAAATCATCAACGAATAAATCATATCGCAATAGGAATGTACATTGACAGATTCAAATAGATGCTCATGCGTTCATAAAAGAGAGTTTGTAACATCAGCATTAATTGGAAGTGCGTGAGCGCACTGGAAACTCCTGATCGTCTTGTGATTGGACGAGACGTCTCATCCATTCACCGCTTAGGAAAATCTTATAAAAGGTAGTGCACCAGCTCTACTCTTCACATTTATCTTTCATAAGGTGAGTGTTGGTGAGCTCCCGCTATCAGGTTGTTTTGACTTGCTATCAAGTTGAATAGTCTCTTGCTATCAAGAGTTTCACTTCTGCTCATAAAGCATATCATCGCTGTAATACTTCCTTTGCTCGAGCGTTCCTTCGGGACGGCGGGTACTGCCGTAGAAGGATTGCGTTGCACGGGTTGTTCGTCGTTTGTTAGACCGAAACCTCTGAGCTGTTGCTCATGTTGGGCGTTCGACTTCATACTCAACGTGACACTTTCTCTCGTCAGGTCAGAGTACTTTAGCCATTCGACAAAGGTTAGTCTTTATGGTACGGAGCATTTCGAAGTGTTGATTGACTCATGTTCATTGAATGACTATTCACATGATCATCATAGGTAAAATGAAATAAATCTTACGTATCCTTTTCAGTGAATTTGCCTTCGACGTCGAATCTAACTACTTTAATCTTCGATATGGATACGAGTATCACGAGAAAAATTGAATCTTATCGCGTCTCTGCCAAGATGGAGGAAACTCTCATTGAGCAATGTAAGTTTTTGTGTGATGGGGCAAGGATGCAGGTTGTGCTAATAAAACTCTTGAACTAACATCATTCGGTTACCATGTGTGTTGAGCATAGGAATTAATTTTCATAAACCTTTGAATAACATCAAGAATGTAAGAATCATATCCTTACTAATTTTCAACAAAAGACCCTTAACGTCTTTTTACTCCGCGATTTTCAAAAGCGAAGCTCATTTTCTAAAATTTATAATGCACTCTAATATCTCCCTTCGAGAAGTCTCTCACCAATATCTCCCTCCCTTTTTTCAGTACAGCAGCGCATCATGAACAGAGAACCTATTCCTGAAGGGGCACTTGGTCGAGCCTATGAACGACTGGGAATATGTAAGTATCTTAATGAATGAATGCTGTTATGTGTTCTGTATCATCATGGCTGATAGCATGCATTCTATCATTCATCAATCTCATCTCTTTTCCACTCTACAGTTTTGGTAAGGCAGGAGAAGTGGGAGGAAGTCGCGAGGCGGAAATATGATGATGATTTTCCGACCCTACCCTCTCGCCCATCTAGCTCAGCTCCACCATCTGAGCAGCCATCCACCTCGGGTATGGTCATCGCCCAACCTCCACCACCACCCATACCAGCTCCTCGTCGCCGCATCCCTCCAACACCCAAGCCGCGGACTCTTCCACCCTCGGCTCGCATCCCCCTTCTACCTCCTCTTGAACCATCGGTGATGGCGGAAGTAGATTCTCTTGATGGTAAGTTACAGTGATGGTAAAGGGGGACAAGGACTTAAACAAAACGCACGCCACACTTGGAATTGAATAGTCATGTTACTGATCGCTTTCCTTCCTTTTCTCAACAGATCTCGCAACGGTATTTCTGTGCGATAACGTTCCCAACCGCCCCGCCAACTCTCACATACCACCACCGGCAACAGCAGGCGACTTCCCTCCCATCTCCAACAAGTCGGTAGAAATGGAGATCGAGGTGTACGACCACACCATTAAAATGGTAGGTTGAAGATTTCCTCACTCATCTCCCTCGAACGTTTGGCTAATAGCATCTTCCTCAATTTCAGGCATCGACTTCATCACCAAAGCCCTCCTTTCTCAAGGAAAGTTTAGAGCTGTTGAGTGAAGGTAGGTTGTAACAAAACACTAAGACTTTAATAGAGATGATAGAATGATTTCTCTTTTAGGTGATGCTAGTTCCAGCTCAACACTATCGCGGGAAGGTGACGAGCGGGAATGTGCTGACTGTGGGCACATCTTCATGAGGAAACGCGATCTGCTCCGACACATCAGACAACGTGTGTGTCAACCCAAGTCGCCATCAATCTCCCGAGGTGAGGATGACTCTATTGAACACGTCTCCTTTACTTGTGACTTCTGCATTCAATCATTTGAGTCACATTTTGAATTATCTTCACATAGACTTCGACATACACACACGAACGATACCTACACCAACGGTACCTCCTCTATCCGACTCTCTGAAGTGTCGATAAATAGTTTAGTGAGGAACTACCAGATGGAATCCTCAGAAACCATTGCTAACTTTGAGGAATGGTTTCATCAAAATTCATCATTGATAGAAGCGCTCTTCAACAATTTAGACAATTTTAGAATGAAGGCGCTCATCTATCTCAAAATAAAATATGTAAAAATCGACCACCATACTGGTGAAATAGTAGAGAGGTTGGAGTTTCACATACCCTCCTCTCCTGCTACAGAAGTAATCGATGAAGATTCTTGGTTAAATTTTCATATCCAAGGACTAAAACTAAATATAGTTAAATTCAACGAACGCGATAGTGGTCTCATTTTTGATGGTATAGAATCTGCCAAGTTTAAAATCAATTTGCTAGAAAGTTATAGTGGGCGAGGCTCCTTTAAACTTCCGAAAAGTTTAAAAAATAAAAAAGCAGTCGTTTCTGTAGATTGTGAATCGCAATGTTTTAAGTATGCAGTGTTATCCATTCTCCACTACAATGATGTAAATGATAATCGTTTCCGTAGAAGTAAGTATCAAGAGTGGGAAAATGAATTAAAGTTTGATGACTGCAATAGTGAAGATATGAAATTGAAAGATATATAGAGAGAGAGAGAGAGAGAGAATACTATATTCACGGCAAATTCATGCATGTAGAGAAATTTGAGAAATTAAATAAAATTAAGATAGTGGTACACGTCTGGGAGAAAGGGCTAAAAGGCGTTAGGTATAACAACCGCCAAAGTAGCTATGATCGAGTTGTCAACCTCTTGCTAGTGTATGAGGACAATACTCAACAGTGGCATTACTGTAGTATTCCAAAAATTCATCGCCTTTACAACCATATACAAAAATCGATTAAAGGTGAACATTTCATATGCGATCGCTGCACACGACCATTTTGGTCGAAAAATAAATTTCTAAGTCATTATGAATGGTGCAAGCGGGGTAAACTACAAATAGAGCGCATGCCCAAAGATAAGGAGTTTTCATATAGAGAGAATGGCGATGAACTAAGTCCTCTTCGTGTCATCTATGCTGACATCGAATGCTATATCGATGATAACACCCATCGACCAGCAGCCATTTCCTGCTATGAAGTATGGCATGATCACTTTAGGAGTAGGCAAAATAAAATGCGCGTCTGGCAAGGTGAGGATTGTATTTACCAATTCCTACAATTCCTCGAACAGGCTGTAAAATTTCAACAAAAGTATGATGGTGAACTCTATCGCAGATCATTGCATATGACAGCAGATGATCAAGCAAAATTTGATAGTTGCAACGTTTGCCCCAAATGTAGGAAAACATTTGACGATGATAAGATTAAGAAAGTGCGCGACCATGATCACATCACTGGTAAATTTAGAAATGCACTCTGTTCAAAATGTAATTTTTCGCTGAGGATGAAGCGGCGTACATTACCCGTCATTTTCCATAATTTTAAGGGCTATGATAGCCATATGATAATAAAAGGAGGTTTAGGCCAAATGAAAGAGTGGAAGTTTGATGTAATAGCTCAAACGAGAGAAAAGTTTATGGCCATGACAGCAAAAGTACCCGTCGATAAAACCAAAGAAAATAAGACGGTCTATTTTGATATAAAATTTTTAGATTCCTACCAATTTATGACTGCATCACTGGCCTCTCTCGTACAAAATCTAAAGTCTCTTCCACTAACACAAAATCTTAAGAAACAATATCCAAATTTAACTAATGAAGTCATCACACGGAAAGGAGTCTTTCCATATGCATATCTTGATGCGATTAGTAAACTCGGTGAGACTTCTCTTCCACCCATAGATAAATTTAAAAATGATTTGACGGATCAAGATTGTCCAGTAGAGGACTATGAACATGCTCAAGAGGCATGGATAAAATTTGACTGCCATACATTTGGTGAATATATGATTGCCTATCTTAAGTTAGATGTGTCTTTGCTGGCTGATGTAGATCCCGTCCACTTTGTCAGTCTGCCAGCCATGTCATTTAAGTCTGCTTTTAAAATGACTGGTGAGACCATTCATCTCTTACAAGATCCAGAGATGTATAATTTATTTGAGCGAGGAATTCGCGGTGGTCTCACATTTGTAAATAAACATAGGTTAAAATCTGAAACAGTAGGTAATGATCATACCCATCTTAAGTATTATGACCAAAATAATTTGTATGGTAGTTCACTATCCAAACCGCTACCTCACTCTGACTTTAGCTGGTTAGATGATAGTGAAATTCAGCATCTCTCCAACCCTTCTAACATACTAGCAATTCCAGATGAAGGTGATTGGGGATATTATTTTGAAATAGATCTAATCTATCCAAATAATATTAAACATAAAACCGTGGATTTTGCACTCGCACCCGAATCAGGTGAAGTGACCAAAGGTATGTTTTCCGACTTTATGAAACAATTTCATAAAGATTTAGAATCATGCGTACAACCCAAGTATAAGCCTTGCCGCAAACTTTTACTCACCCAGTATGATAAAGAAAACTATCTAGTCCACTTTAGCATCTTAAAATTTTATTTAGAAATGGGAATGATTTTAAAAAGAGTTCACCGCATTATTAAATTTAGACAGAAAGCCTTCCTCAAACCATATATTGATAGCAACAGCCAGAAACGTGCACTAGCCCAAAATAATTTTGAAAAAGATTTTTATAAATATAAGAACAACAGTCTATTTGGTAAGACGATGGAGGATGTTAGAAAGCGCGTAAACTACAAACTAGTTAATGATGATCAAAAGTATCACAAATTGACCTCATCACCTCTATTCATCGATAGAGACATTATCGATGAGGACCTTATAGGTGTTAAAATGATAAAATCAGAAGTTGAGTTGTGCAAACCCATCTATATTGGTCAAGCTGTACTAGACTACTCTAAGCTTGAAATGTACCAACTCTTTTATAAAATACTAAAACCGTGTCCTCTCGTAAAAGAGGTTCGTTTGTTGGGTGGTGACACAGATAGTTTCTTCTTAGGTATTACCACTCAAAAAGATTTACATTTTAATGAAGTAGGAAAATCTTTAGAAAGATATTTTGATACATCAAATTATCCTACTGATCATCCACTATACTCCATCAAAAATAAGGCAAAACTTGGTTGTTTTAAGGATGAGACAGCAGGGAAGGAGATAGCTGAAATGATTCTCCTCCGCCCTAAAATGTACAGTATGAAATTAAAGGATAGCGACGATAGTATTAAGCGTGCTAAAGGCATATCAAGATCATTGGTCTCTAACATGAAACATAAAAATTTCAAGGGAGCCTATAGAAATAAAAATATAACGTTTGTCAATATGACAATCTTAAAATCTAAGTCGCATGAGATCAAAACGCATACTTTTAGGAAACGGGCGCTTTCAGCATGGGAGGATAAGAGGTGCTGGCTAGAACACAACATATCTCTTCCACATGGACATCCTGACACAAACATACCACCACCCAAAAGAATAAAACTCACACTACCACATTCAGGAGACGTGTAAATAGATTCATCCTTAACTCAGTATTTTGATGTTGATTTCTATAGATAAACATTGTTGTTTTATGTATCGCATGAGATTGTTTTTTCCTTGTGAATATGTGTCCACATCTGTACATTCCCCATGTGATGACTTTTCCACTGAAAGACATTTTTCCTATCCCTGTATATTTCCACCCTTCACGAAGTAAAAAGACTTTTTGTATATAGCAATGTTTATTGAAGTGCGCTCATGTATATATTTTCAGTGGATGTTGTATAAAGTCTATTGCTTCACATTCATGTATATATTTCAATAAATGTTGTATAAAGACTTCACTTTGTTTTCCGAAACACTAACGTTATGAGGGATTTAGTATCTTTCACGTGGATGCACTCTTGTAAACCATTAGTAATTTTGATAGCAATAGAGGGTATCATTTGTTTGACGACAGGATGGTAGAAAATAGGTTCAAACAATTTCTGGACTATTCCATATGAAGCGTCTTTGTCATGAATGAAATCGCGTAAAATGTATTCTTTTTTCTCATCAAAAGAAATAGGTGAAATCAGATCACTTTGAATGTAAAGGTGTTGTTCATGTTTATTTAGGGTCATTGGTATTCCTACACCAATCATGCGTGTAGTAGTAAACACATTTTACAGCAATGAAAAACCACAGTTTTATCAAATTTTCACTCAATTGACAATGAATGCCATCGCCCAGTTTCAGAAGAGCACTTTCATTTTCAATCAAAAATGAAATGTGATGTATCTTTGCATCATCAAGTAACACTTCACACAACTCGCTTGTGCTAATTTTTCTAACGGGTGGGCAACATCGTTGTATCGCCGATTTGCTAAACGACATGTCTAATAGAATAACACAAACAGCTCTATTCAGGTTAGGAAGCATGTTGCTTACATCACTGTCATTCTTCTTGTAAAGATAGTCACTAAAAATAGCAATAGTAAATTATATTCAAAGCTGAATATGTGAGCGTGTGAACGTTTTCATATCAGACAAAGCGATAACCCATGTCTAAAAATGGATCCACCTCATTGTCGTAGATGTCAGACCATTCGATAAGATTCTATTCATCCTTATTGACAGCCTGATCTTTTCCCCATTCAGTGCGTGTGCGTTCCTTTGTCAGTCAAAGTGATGACGCATACCGTTTTCACCTTAACTCATTCATATGATGAGTCGTCAGTGAATGAAGGAAAAAAACTCAACGTTTAACATGCCTCCATTAGCTATACATCAAACAGATAACACATTAGGAATTTAACAATCCGTGATACTTTATTGAAATCACATAAGCCTGTTATGATACAATGCCCGTTATGAAGGATGGTAATATGTATAGGGTACCACTCGAATGAGAGCAGCAGGAAAGGGTTCAGTTTCATAAATTATATAATGGCTGCTGTTTTTAATATTTGCTAGAACCATTATAGTCTTCAATTGAACAGATACTACCAAATTCTTCAATATTAATACACCAACAGTAACAGGCGGAACACCTTCTTTTCAGCAAACGAAATATGCTAATCACTGACAATTTTAATTATTTTACAAATAGCTATACCTTTATTTCTAGCATACAAAAGCTAAAACTCTATTTCTAACGCATACACTATTAAAACTTTATTTTTAACTTGTAAACTGTTAAAAACTTTATTTTTTAATATGGAAACTGATGAAACTTTATTTCTAGCATACAAACAGGTAAAACTTCATTTCTAACATACAAACTGTTAGAACTTTATTTCCAAGACATAAACGGATATAACTATATTTCAAGCGTATAAACTATTAAAACTTTATTTCCAACTTGTACACTATTGAAACATTATTTTCTAATCTGTAAACTGTTGAAACTATATCTTTCATTTACAAACAGTAGAACGCTTAGTCTAACTTGCAAACTAGTAAATCCTACAATCTCATTTTACAAACCGATAAAACTTTATTTCCAACATACACACTGTTGAAACTTTATTTTTAATCTGTAAACTGTTGAAACTATATCTTTCATTTACAAACAGTAGAACGCTTAGTCTAACTTGCAAACTAGTAAATCCTATAATCTCATTTTACAAACCGATAAAACTCTATTTCTAACATACACACTGTTGAAACTTTATTTTTAACATACAAACAGTTAAAAATTTATTTCTAATGTACACACTGTTGAAACTTTATTTTAATCTACAAACAGCTAAAACTTTATTTCTAACGTACACATTATTGAAACTTTAGTTTTTATCTTTTAAACTGTTGAAACTTTATTTTGTTTCTAACATGCAAACAGATAAAGCTTTATTTCTAACATATACACTATTGAAACTTTATTTCTAACTTGTACACTGGTGAAACTTTATTTTTAACTTGTAAACGGTTAAAACTTTGTTTTATTTCTATCATAGAAACAGATAAAACTTTATTCTTAACTTGCCAACTGGTGAAACTTCATTCTATTTCTAACATACAAAACAGATAAAACTTTATTCTTAACATGCGCACTATTGAAACATTAGTTTTAACTTGCAAACTATTGAAACTTTATTTTTAACTTGTTAACGGTTGAAACTTTGTTTTATTTCTAACATACAAACAGATAGAACTTTATTCTTAACTTGTAAACTGATGAAACTTCATTTTATTTCTAACATATAAACAGATAGAACTTTATTCTTAACTTGTAAACTTAAACAGATAGAACTTTATTCGTAACTTGTAAACTGGCGAAACTTCAGTCTATTTCTAACATATAAGCAAATAGAACTTTATTCTGAACATGCACACTATTGAAACTTTATTCTTAACTTGTAAACTATTGAAACTTTATTTTTAACTTGTAAACGGTTAAAACTTTGTTTTATTTCTATCATAGAAACAGATAGAACTTTATTCTTAACTTGCCAACTGGTGAAACTTCATTCTATTTCTAACATACAAACAGATAAAACTTTATTCTTAACATGCGCACTATTGAAACATTAGTTTTAACTTGCAAACTATTGAAACTTTATTTTTAACTTGTTAACGGTTGAAACTTTGTTTTATTTCTAACATACAAACAGATAGAACTTTATTCTTAACTTGTAAACTGGTGAACCTTCATTTTATTTCTAACATATAAACAGATAGAACTTTATTCTTAACTTGTAAACTTAAACAGATAGAACTTTATTCGTAACTTGTAAACTGGCGAAACTTCATTCTATTTCTAACATATAAACAAATAGAACTTTATTCTGAACATGCACACTATTGAAACTTTATTCTTAACTTGTAAGCTATTGAAACTTTATTTTTAACTTGTAAACGGTTAAAACTTTGTTTTATTTCTATCATAGAAACAGATAAAACTTCATTCTTAACTTGCCAACTGGTGAAACTTCATTCTATTTCTAACATACAAACAGATAAAACTTTATTCTGAACATGCACACTATTGAAACTTTATTCTTAACTTGTAAACTATTGAAACTTTATTTTTAACTTGTAAACGGTTAAAACTTTGTTTTATTTCTATCATAGAAACAGATAGAACTTTATTCTTAACTTGCCAACTGGTGAAACTTCATTCTATTTCTAACATACAAACAGATAAAACTTTATTCTTAACATGCGCACTATTGAAACATTAGTTTTAACTTGCAAACTATTGAAACTTTATTTTTAACTTGTTAACGGTTGAAACTTCATTTTATTTCTAACATACAAACAGATAGAACTTTATTCTTAACTTGTAAACTGGTGAACCTTCATTTTATTTCTAACATACAAACAGATAAAACTTTATTCTTAACATACACACTATTGAAACTTTATTCTTTACTTGTAAACTATTGAAACTTTATTTTTAACTTGTGGACTGTTGAAACTTTATTTCTAACTGGTAAACTGTTGAAATGATATCTTTCATTTACAAATAGTAGAACGCTTTGTCCAACTTGTAAACTAGTAAATCTTGTTCGTCATCGAATCTAACTATGTAAATCTTCATCATGGAAATCAATGTTCCACAGTCGGAGTAAAAGTTTGAGATGATACACTCCTGGCAAACTAACTTATGAAGTAGCTTTGTTGTGATACATTTCTATCTGTAAACATATGATAATGTTAATCTAAAACTTTTCAGCTTATTAATTGTTCATCGTTGCATCAACGCTTTAACTCGTGAACAGTTATAATTTTATTTTTAATTTACACTCAGTCTAACTTGTAAACTAGTAAATCTTGCGATCTTAGTTTTACAAACAGTTACACCTTTATTTCTAACATATACACTATTGAAACTTTATTTCTAACTTGTAAACTCTTGAAACTTTATTTTGATATACAAACAGCTAAGACTTTATTTCTAACGCATACACTATTGAAACTTTATTTCTAACTTGTAAACTCTTGAAACTTTATTTTGATATACAAACAGCTAAAACTTTATTTCTAACGTATACACCATTGAAACTTAATTTCTAACTTGTAAACTCTTGAAACAGTTATAATTTTATTTTTAATTTACACTTAGTCTAACTTGTAAACTAGTAAATCTTGCGATCTTATTTTTACAAACAGTTACACCTTTATTTCTAACGCATACACTATTGAAACTTTATTTTTTAACTTGTAAAGTGGTGAAACTTTACTTTTTATCTTGTAAACTTTATTTTGTTTCTAACATACAAACAGATAAAGCTTTATTTCTAATGCACACACTATTGAAACTTTTTTTTCAATCTGTAAACTGTTGAAACTATATCTTTCATTTACAAATAGTAGAACGCTTAGTCTAACTTGCAAATCTTATGACACTTCATATGGGTGATGATGGTAGATGAAATAGTGTTAAATAAAATTTAGATAGCTTACATGATACAGGGATAGCAATCGACTGCGATCCATGTGTAAAGAGCTTGTTAGACTATGGATGGGCTTAAGTGGATGATTTAACCATGTATACTTTATTCATTTGGAAATAGTAGCACACTTAGTTTAACTTACAATTCTTATAACATTTCATATGGATGATAATGGTAGATGAAATAGTGTTAGATAAAATTAAGATAGCTTACATGATGTAGGGATAGCAATCGACTGCGATCCATATGTAAAGAGCTTGTTAGACTACGGAAGAGAGAAGTGTGTTATGTTGCGTGTGGCGCGTGAGTGTCCTCCCATTTCATTCCATTCATCAATTCATCTCATTGATAGAGACAGGTAGAACTCATGGTTCTCATAACGTATGCAATGGATAGTTTTAGGCAACCTTCGACAGTTGGCTAAATGTCGCCCTGGCGCGAATGCATACTACGTTGAGACAGAGGCAATCACTTGCAAACATGACGCAGAGAGGTTTAACAAGATTGACCATTGCCGAATGCCCCTTGCGGTATACATAGCTACGGGTTTCACCGCCGCCCTATACAGGAACACCCGTCGAAAGGAAGTATTACACCGAACTTCATTTGCAACGTTCAAGTTGACTGATAGCAGATTCAACTTAATGATAGTATTCGCCAGTCCGAAGACTGCCCAGGGCAAACCGCGAGGAGGTTCTATCATGTCTTGCCCCATGGTGGCCCTTAAGAGAGGCGGTGGTTCGTTCTCGGGAGTAACGTCATCTTACACCCTACCAATTCTGCTGAGAGAGTCTTTGACTCTCTCTTTGGTAGCACTGTCGACTTCCACACTAACTGGTACATGGCTAAAAAGTGGAATGTAGCGCCATTCCGTTGGATTGACAGCAGTTGCTGTCATCGGATTGCCAATCCGAGCAAGATTATTAAAAACTCTGTCTTGCTCCTCTAGCCTGGTAAACTCCTCAAATAAATTTCGCGGCCTTAACTGCGGTCCGCGAGGAGAGCTGACTTGACTGTTCGGCGTCTGCATGATTGAAATGAAATGAAATGAGAGGCAGTGGTTTATATACCCTCTAACACGACGCAACGTTCAAGTTGACTGATAGCAGATTCAACTTAATGATAGTATTCGCCAGTCTAAAAACTGCCCAGGGCAAACCGCGTGGAGGCTCTATCATGTCTTGCCCCATAGTGGACGATTATACGGTAGTGTGTTAGTAGATTTCAATCATTGAAAAGGGAAGATGAGAATCATTTCATTTGTCTCATCAACGTTTATCATGGGAGCAATCATTGAAGGGACATCTAATGAATTACATTTCACTCTACTCCATATCATAAAGACTAACCTTTATCGAATGGCTGAAGTACTCTGACCTGGTGAGAGAAAGCGTCACGTTGAGTATGAAGTCGAACGCTCAACATGAGCAACGGCTCAGAGGTTTCGGTCTAACAAACGACGAGACGAACAACCCGTGCAACACAATACCCTCTACGGCAGTACCCGCCGTCCCGAAGGAACGCTCGAGCAAAGGAGGTATTACAGCGATGATGTGCTTTATGAGCAGAAGTGAATCTCTTGATAGCAAGAGACTATTCAACTAGATAGCAAGTCAAAACAACCTGATAGCAGGACAAATGTATAGTCAGTAATTTACACTTAGTGAGGAATGATAGATTTGAGTGTAGTGAGTGGCACTCGATCCCGTCGACAGCCCGAAGGCCTTGTACTGATCACTAGGGAAGTGAGAGATCTTCCCCGATACCCGCTATTTACAGCTGAAGACATCATTGTCACTGCCCCGAAGTGGTAACAGCAACGTCGAGTCAAAGGTAGTGAACAGTAGCTGGGATCTAACCCCTCAAAGCTGCCTTAGACTTAGTTAAATTTGAAATCTGATAGCAGATTTGAACTCAGCATACTTGAAAACCTTGAGGAAACATCCCAAGTTATTGCTTTGATCAGCTTGATAGCAAGCCGTAGAGAGCTTGATTCACCAGCGTTTTGCAATGGAGATGTTTAGAGGCCACCCATGACAAGATAGCTAAGACTCAACCGATTGGCGTTCAAAGTGCTACGTTGAGAGCTGTGTCAAATGCCCAACATGAGACATGAGTTGTCCCAGCGGTTATGAAAGCGGAAATCAAGCTCAATGTCAGTAAAGGTTCCGCATTCTACGTTAGTATTGGAGGATGCTTTTATAAAATTATTCATTAAAATGCGATAGTCTGGGTACCCTTCGAATATCGTGAGAACAGCATCACGTTTAAGCACGCCAATTCGTCGAGCAACTGGCTTGATACAGCCTTTCTTTTTCGAATATGTAAGATCACTTTTAAAGTCTTGTTCTGTGAAATGAGCAGCGCAAACAAATGATGACCTGGACGGATTAAAATTTTTTCTTTTGACGTTATTTAACCATTTCTGTGATAATGCTTTGTTTGATAAAGGAAAACGATGAAAAGAAATACTGGAAATCTTCGAAGAACGATTAGTACAGTGAGGCACACAAGAAGACGTTACCATGTTTAAACGAATGTAAAATCTGATGTTAACTGACCGATGTGGGCGTTATATATGAAATCTACATGCTTCATTTTATTTCTCTTTCCGCACAGATACCTTTGTGGGTCTGTGCAACACTTTCCATCATCAACTACAGAATCATTTGCTTTCTGCCTTTAGATCGGAGCGCTCGCCAAATGTAAATAAACATTTTCCCGCTTCACCGTCCGACACGCAAAGATGCAGTGACTTCGTCATCTACTCTTATTATTAGATCTGTGGCTGAAGTACTGTTCAACAATGCTTCAACCGCAGTCGACTGCAGAACACGGTTTGTGGAACAAAGCTTGTGTCAGACGGAATTGCATTTGCGGCTGAACCGCACTTTTCGGTTAGTCTCCGCGGCTTTTCCTGTGTGCCTGTAGCCTCAAAGCGACATTTGACAAACTTTCATCGAAAATGATTGATAATTGATACGGCAATAATCACTTATGATAGGTTCAGGTAAGGCTATAATGATCTATGATGTAGGTAGAAACATTTTTCAAAAAAAACTAGGCTATATATGCTTGCCACCCGGAGTCGGAGTCGGAGTCCTATCAAAATGATAGGACTCCGCATCCCTGGACCTACTCGCTATCTGTTGAGACGATGAGTTCAGGCGAAGTCAGATAAAGTTGCTGACATCGCAACACTTCACGTTGTCGTTTCTTCATAAAAAAACACTCGTACGATTTGCATGAATTGCATGTGGGTAGAAAACACACTCAATTACGTGTCTCTCAAGTTTTGTGACGATTGAATCATTTTTACAGATTTTAGACAAATTTGAAAACGTGAGGGGGGAGATAAGTTAAGACAACCCATAAGTACCCACCATGTTAAGGTTAATTTGGACTCCACATCAGGGTAATATGGACACTGGCTGCAATGATTAGTATGTTATAGACTGTGAGTAATAAAACTCGCATAACTTTGATCCATACTATAACTCTGGCCCAACACGAATGATAAAATGCCTATTGATCAACATAAGGTTATATTATTGTGGTCCTGGGCCTATATCAATAAGGAAGACTCTCTGCTTGAGAGCCGTTGAAGACGTTTTTAGATTGCTGTAGGTGCCCTTGTTTGTAACTTAATATCACAAGTACGGCATAGTGGTTCCTTATGCTCCAGTGGTGGGCAACGCGTGGCTTGCCACCGATTCTCATATTCAAAGTGGCCCGCGGACATTTTTTGAACGGTGATGTGAAAATGGCCCACTCCGAAGTTGACCTTTTATCTAATGATTTATTGAGCAATATGATGCCACAAACATTTTCATTCGAGTGCTCAAGCCATGTTCCGTTTGCAATGAATATCTTGTAATGAAGGTAAGTTGCATATCCATCAACTGCGTGATGGAAAATTTTTCACAGATTTCAATTAGCTTACAAAATTGAAAGACATAGGCCTACATATCAAACCACCACTTGTACATGTACATAGCCTATAGATATAGTAATCATTAAATTCAGATAGTAGGCCAAAGACTAATAACCTGATTGCATAATTTCAGACATAGCTTAGATGAGTAGACTCAAATGCGATCGCCATTATCAGCAATGGACTGTGACAGATATGCGAAAAGTTATATAGATGTGAATAGGGAGCTCGAAGCTTCCAAATGTTCGAGAAAAGAAAATGCTATTGGTAAGTGTTGCTTTAAGGTCTATAGGCATATGTTTGCAATAGAAATATGCTAATATACGACGTGCGTGTAGAAAAAAATATTGCGAAGTTTTCGATGGGGTTTGTGTAAGGTACTTTAAAGTGATTGCTTGGCGCTATCCACAGGGTTGCCGTGGGTATGTGGATTCTGTGGGGATACCCATGGGTATGGGGTGGGTATGGGTATTAAGGCCATCCCCACAGCTCCCATAGCGCTTCTATGGGGATTCTGTGGGGATTCTGAAGATTTTTGACGTTCACTAGAAGCAATCAGAACTGACATCATATCACACAATCAACTTCGATGTTGAATTACAAAGTATCACGCAGCCTGCCCATCTCACCACTTAAAATGCATGAAATATCAATGCTGATCATTTTCACATTAGTAACCACGTTCAATAATTTTGAATGACTTGTAATGATAGTTCCAGGTGTGTCAAGGACGTCTGAAGTGGAAGAATTCTGCAAGTCTCCTTTACTGCAGATCCGAATGGAGACTTACAGATATTAGCTATAATAGTATGCATAGCTCATAAAATTATTTGTGATATAATTAAGCTTGCATGCTAAATGCGATTTATCATTATTAACCTAGATTTTAAACTCATTACGATATAGAAGACCTGTTGGGTCCAGCCCACAAAGCAAGACACATGAAAATGTTGAATGATATTCGTCGGATACATGAACAGTGTGATAAAGATTTCTCACACCAAATCATTCAACTGCAAGCCATCTACTCGCATTGCAGTCATATTTATAATGAAAGCTCAGATTTTTCACTTGTCCACGACTTGTCAGAACATTCATTTTCATCTGATAGGTATCCGTAACTGCACACTTAAGTGTGCCTCAATAAATGGTTCGTTGTGCTGCATTTGCAATCGATTGCTTGCGATCTCCGCTCTTATTGCTCGTTTGCAAGCTTGCTTTCTATCTACGTCATGCAATGGTTACCACACGCTACCAATACAGTATCAATGATATCTTACAACTGCGTCCTTCTACTTGCCCTTGTGTATCACGCACAGTTCGACGTCAATTATTTTATAACAAGATTTTGGTTCGTCACATCCCTGTAATAAAATCAACCACAGTAATCTCAAGTTTTGAGAATACAGCATCAGTAGTAATCCCATCCCAGGCGCAAGTGCAAAATGTGAAATGATGAGTCATCATGCTGACTCAGCCCCCCCTCTGGAAGGAAGGTGAGGGAGAAAGCCAAGGATGTGATGGAAGGATGGGTCCGAGAGGAGGAAACCATTCCCTACCCCCCCTCTGGAAGGAAGGAAGGAGTTTTCCAGCAAGGGGTGGGAAGGAAGGCGGTAGGAATGTGGGAAGGATAGAGTGAGAAAAGGTGGGTTTTGGTGGTTTTTGGGATGAGAAAAGTCAGAAATCGCCATGAAGGAGGGTTTGGATGGAAAATTGGAGTTCAGATTCGGACTCTACGTGAAATTTTGGGTTGGGAAGGAAGGCAGGGAGGAGTTTTCCTGAGAGGCAAGGGGTGGAACGGCAGAGTTGGAAAAAGGCGGGTTTTGGGATGAGAAAAGTCGTTTTTCGGCATGAAGGAGGCCTCAGATGGGAAAACAGAGGCCAGATTCGGAGTCAACGTGAAATTTTGGGTTAGGAAGGATGTTTCCAGCGACATCGGAGAGAAAAAATTTCGAGGACGTCCCCCCCTCTGGAACGAGAAAGTCGTGTGATAGCTCATTTGAAAGCTAAGAGTGAGAAAAATGCAGTAGAAAGCTCAGTTTGGTCCTATTTTCCTGGGTTGAGAGAGGAAAATGGCAGGAAAACGTCAGAGTTGGAAAAGGCAGGATTTGATGGTTTTGGGATGAGAAAAGTCGTTTTTCGGCATGAAGGAGGTCTCGGATGGGAAAACGGAGTGCAAATTCGGAATTGCTGGCCAATTTTGGGTCTTGGAACTTCTTTCCAGCGACATCGGAGAGAAAAAGTTCTGACCCCCCTCTGGAACAAGACTTCCAACTTTGGTGCTAGAGATCGTATAAAGTCGTGTGATAGCTCATTTGAAAGCTGAGAGTGAGACAAATTCAGTGGAAGAAACGACTTGTTCCTATCTGCCTTCGTATAGATGTGAGACGTCATTGAAAATTTGTGAAATTGGCGAAAAAACGACAGAGTTAGAATTTTTACAAAATGGCTCTAGCGGGTGAACCAAGCCTCGGACGGAAAAACAGAGACCAGATTTGGAATCAGCGTGCCATTTTACACCTGAATGTCATTCAGGCTATGTCTCCGAAGTGAAAGGAAGAAAGATGACAGAAGCAGTAGAGTTTACGAATGAATTTTGTTCACTACGTTTTCATCGACGAAGTCTTCGTGGTGTGATTAGGGACTACATCATCTCATTTCATCATGAAAAGGCAGACTTAGAATTTGCTATCGCTAAAGAATACATCGTTTTCCAACTGCTCATGGACAGTTTGATGAATAAAGATGTGAAAGGACGATTAGTTGCAGAGATTGAATTTGAGAAAGTGACTGATGAACATGCAGGTGAGCGTGTAGTGTTTCATTTTGCATCCTATTCTGCAGAGACGATACATGATCCCAAAGATTTCTATCAGCGACACATGGCGAAAATTGCATTTCGACTAGATTCATTTCATGAGCATGGATCCAACTTGCTCTTATGTCACATAAAACACATTCATATTCAACTCAATGTGCTAAACTAGATTTGACTACAAGATTTGGGAAAAGCATTCATGAGTCAGTCGTCCGCGTGCCTCCTTTTCCCTGCCGCAACGAAGTCAGGGGAGAAACGGAGGTCTCTGATTTGCTCTCATAGTGTCAAATGTGGATTCACAGGAGACTATAAAAGCAGACGTCTCCCCATTTTCTCTTCATTTCATTCTCTTGACTTGGAAAGCGTGTGTGACTTGCTGAAGCCATTCTCCCCTCTCAACTTTGTCTGATCAATCCTGTTTGCAAATTCACAAGTGAGGTTCATGACTGTCTGGCCTAAACCTTACCAGCATTTTAGAAGAGAGACGCAGGAGAGTGTGTGGCCGATGATTGTACAAGCTTATTTTGTTGAACCATCACCACCACCACCACCACCTCCACCACCTCCACCACCTAGACGCTTTACCTTTAAGTCTTCTAGGGAATTGAAACTTAATTCGAGTCCTAAGCCCAAGACATTTAATTAACTGGACGATGACGAAGACTTAGACTTTGGTGATAAGCTTTAAATCATGTGAACGCCCCAAAAGGTCCTCTTAAGGGCCACCTCATATGTCACTGCTAAGCTAACAATTTTCTTTTCTCTGATGATCATGAATGTACTTAGTGGTATTCTTTCGTTACAGACTGCCATGGCCATGAATCCTACTCCAACTGCTGCATCACTGAATCCTCAACATCTCGAGCTGTGGAATCCGAAAATTGAAAAGTCAATTCACGGCTATCCTACCTACAAACAACAAGTGCGCTACAACGGTGTTCGACTATATCTTCAAGCGCCGGCGGTATACTTACCAAAAGTGGATACGCATGTAAATCGTTGCGTCAAAACCTGAGTATCCCTATTGATATTTGGTTGCGTCAGCAGCTTGACATTTTAGAAGACGTTGTGAGGCAAAAGGCTCTTATTCCTACTGAACTATTACAGTTGTGGCCAGAAAAGAAAACTTCTTATTATAAATCTTTGTATCGCGGCACTCGCTGCTATATTTTGCAAAGCAAGTATTGTAAAGTCACTTCAGGAGTGACAGTTGAACAGTCAGTTGAAACAGAATTGTCATCGCTAGGGGCAGGCTTTTATTCATTTCGTATTGAGGTGCCTGCTGTTTATGTGGGATCTCATCAATCTGACGGTAATTTGATTTCTCTCAATTTGCGCATTGCTCAAATTCATCATCAACCTGAGTTAACAGGTCTTGATCACATTGAGAAAGTCATTGATTCTTGTGTAAAAGAGTGTCAAGAACCTGTCACCAAACCTAAACGTCGTCGCGCATCAAGGAAGGATGGTGTTACCACCAAAGAGAAATCTTAAGTATTGTAATCAGTTAGTATGTAGTGAATGTGGAAAACGCGGTCTTGCGCGTTATGTTCAAATAAAACATTGTAATTATGTTGTATGTATCTTTTGTTATGTAAAGGACAGACATCCTTGTTAAGTTCCTGCTCAATGTATTATCTTGTAATTAAGTCTTTGATATTGTAGGTTGTCATCTTCACAGACAGTGAGGGAACACCCATGCAGGAGTTGAGTGCTATTGCAATGAGGGAAAGTGATCAAACTGTTGTTAGTGTATATCATAGATTTGCCTACTGTCCTCCACACAAAGACGAATGGTCACGGCGTCATGTGCATGGACTTGATCCTTCTATTTTGATTCATATTGAATTTGTAAATGAAACGTATTTGATAAGTGATTTCAAACGGTGGCTGTCAGGTTTTCATTTTGTTGAAATATTAGGAAATGATTCTGAACGAGAAACAGCAACACTTCAGTTGCACATTGATAATTTATATTTACTATGTTGGGTAGATCGTGTAAGACAAGACTATCATATGCATTGTGATCAAAAGAAGTTTAGAGATGAAATGATTTTTGATATGACTGTATGTTTCGGTGAGAGGCATCACCTTTACAGACCACCATCCCATTGTAATACTAGAAATAAAGTCACCTACATTGCAAAACTCTCTTCACGCTGGCATTGTAGTCTCTATGACGTTTATGAACTGTATCTATATATTATTGTCAACAGCATGGGTCTATGTAAAACATGTTTATACTCCTTGTGAATGAGTGATGATCATTTAATGAAGTGTATTCTGTACTTGTAAATTTTGTCTGGTGTTGAATAAACTTACAGTGGAACATGATTGTTATTTCTGTTTTATTCATAGTGGAAGTCATTGAAGCAATGTGAAATCTATAGTCACAACGTTTTTGATGGCGCATCGTACCTTAAGTAACCACATGTGTCATTTGACACTTGATCAACAAGGATTCGATGGATTTTTACAAGATTGTAAACCTACATTTAAAATGAAGATGAATGATATGAAAGTAGTGCTAACTGAAAGCCTTCCTCTCTTCAAAGGATTGATGGAGAGTTTACAGCCTCAATATGTAAAGGGTAGACTCGTTGCTTATATAGAGTTGAAAGATTTGCAAAAACCACTTCGTTTTAGATCTTATTGCACAGAATGGATTACTCTTAGTGATCAATTTTATGGTCGTCATATGGAGAAAATTATGGAGAGAATAGTAGAGACGATGGAAGGAAATGCGTACGTTGTTAAACATATCATGATTCAACTGAGCGTGTTTACATCCACGACTTTGTTTGATGGTCGACACATTGTGTAGATGCAATAAAGATTTCTTTTCACTGAGTATTTTGTAATGGTGTATAGAGCAACATGAGTCATTGCGCTTTGTTAGACAAATGAATACGTCTTTGTTCGAGAAAAGGGGCGTGGCACGACATGAGTAATTGCTCTTTGTGCATTACTATCAGGCTCTTTGTTAGATAAATGAATGCGTCTTTGTTCGCTAGAAGGGGCGTATCACCTAAGTCTTTGTGAGGACTAGAACGACTTTGCGTATAAATAGGGAAGGTTTCCACCCACGCAGTCAAAAGTTCACGTGTGATAACTCTTTGTCACGTAACGAAGACAGGGAAAACGTGAAAAGGGAAACGCATGTGATTGGAGCTAGTTCTGGTTATAAAACGGACGACTGAGCTCACGGCAATCATTTCCGTCCGTGCGCTAACCATGCAGTTGCTCGAAGCCATCAACTCCTCTGCTCTCGTACACGGTACACTGAACTACCTTACTTTAGCATCGGGTAAAAATGCTTTCAATCAAAAGATAACTCATCATGGAGAAGCCGTGACCATAAAAACTCCAAGTCATCGGATACATTATCTAAAGGTTATGTCAACAAAGTATGGACTGGCCGTGTGTGTACCGTTCGACTATTGGACACGGTTACAATTCAATACTCTTGAAACATTCCTGAAAGAAAATCTCACCATTCCCAAAGAAATTGTTCGACACAATGGGAAGCGGTCACAAGTTCCCATCATGGAAAGACGATACATGTATGTTCATATGGATAGACACTGTCTCATCATCCATGAAAAGGAGGGCAGCGAATTCGACTTACTCAATTGCAAACCACTCCCCATTTTGGGAGAAGGATTCTCCTCCTTCGAAATTAAAATTCAAACCATCTGCATTGGTCCGCGCAGGGACGGAAGGTTGTTTACGTTGAATCCCTATCTTGTCGCCATAACCTCTAAAAATGATGTCCATGTTGATGATGATCAACTACAGTAACACTCGCCACACACTGAGAACGGACCATTGGTCTTTATGAGACCACGGCCTAACGGCCACCGTATCAAGAAAGAAAATGTACACTCACCATGCCACACATGAACATGACTCTCTCCTTCTTTCTCAGGCATACCATTCTTCACTCAGGTTTAAAACATGTGGAAATTATCAGCATGCCTCTATGTATCATGGAAAAGTCAGTGTGTTACATTTCATGATACGAAACGTCAACTTCAGATAACTCTAGACGCTTTCAACTACGAAGGTTACATCGCGCAATCCTATCCAGCTCTTGCCGTGTCATTAACGTAGGAGACGGCATTTTATTTATTCGCATTCAAGAGATGATTCTACATAATGATTACTGCTACATCGGTATTCCAAAACCCTCATGGGAAAAGTATAAAAGGGAAGTTTACTCAACCCTCATGTCATTTGTGAATCATGCTCCCCATCCGCATCATCAACGCCATGCGCGAAATGAATCTCAGAAGAGACATCGATTTAGAACAGTTGCATACCCACCTTCCCGATTCAGTATATCATCGCGGTCGTCCGCAAATGTTGTCATTCACATGAGCAACGGTCGAAATCTTCAAATCTTTTGCTGCGGCAAAATCCAAGTCCTAGGAAACCTTTCTCATTTCGTGATGCAGTCCATGTGTTACGAAGTCGTCAAGAAAATGCGAACACTCATGTCTCATCTACGTCTCAGTCCCCTGACATTGAAAAATATAGTAGTGTCTGGTCAATTGAAGATGTTAGTGAATCTAGCCAACATTAAAACCAGTAATCATTGTATATTTTATGAAACTGAACTCTTTCCTGCTGCTCTGATTCGGAAGTGGCATCCTGTACATATTGCCGTATTTCACAACAGACATTGTATCATGACTGGTTTACGTGATATCAGTAAAGTAGCTGACATTGTTAAATCTTTAATGCGTTATCTGTATGAGTCACAGTTAACAGAATCGTGTTAATCACATGATGTGTTTTGAATGAGTCATCGCAAAGAACTATCGCCCACACACGTGTCGGTGAAAAGGTCATCAACAAGGTTCATCGCTTTATGATGAGTCAACGCTATTTATAGACATGAAATGATGCCCACACACGTGTCGGTGAAAAGATTGAACGAGACTGATTAGATTCTTATCTAACTGACTGGCGCTTTACCACTTCATGAGTCAGAGCTATTTATAGACATGAGTCATCAAAGTGGTTAATGTTTCCCAAACCGAAGAAATTGTCATGATGTTACATTCGTTGGTGAGGATGATAACTTACAAACTCTGACATGGTTATGACTGTATTTTATACTTTACCTATCTTGCAAACTCTGAAATGATTCTGACATTAATTCTAACTTTACAATCATCAACTTTATTTCTAACTTTACAAACGTCAACTTTATCTCTAACTTTACAAACAGTGAAGTGATTCTGACTTCATTTATATTTCACCTATCTTACAAACAGCAACATGGTTGTAACTTTATTTCTAACTTTACAATCATCAACTTTATTTCTAACCCTACCCATCTTACAAAATGATCAAAACTTTTACTTCTGTCTATTGAGTGAGAATCCCATCTTTATGTCAAAAGAAAAACGAGACAGTCTGTACATGATATGTTATTGAATGAAAGACATTTCATCACAGTCACACATAGTTAATACTGATGGTAGCAGAAAACAAAGTTTTTATGGCTCACATCACCGGAGAAAACAAAGTCACTCATGTGCAGGGACAAAAGAAAGTCAGGAAAACCAGTTGATATGCTAGTCATGATATGAAGTGATCAGAAGTTGGACGCATGTTACAAGGCACTCACTCACAACGCCCCATAGAAAACGCCATGGAGTGAAAAAGCAAAACATCAACCACAACAGAGAGGAAGCATTCATCATCATACATCGCCGGACGGAGGAGGAGAAAGTTTCTGTCTCTTGGGTGGAGGTAGATGAGTGTCTGGATGGCCGTATGGTAATGAGTGGTTAGGACTCATCCAGCATCGCTTGTCTTCCCAAGCTGAGAGACCTCGTTTCCTAAAGGTCGTTGTTCTGACTTGATGCGACTGTGATTTTAAAATGGTCATTTCTACTTTTTTAATTTTAAGTGAATCTAAGGCATCTTGATAGTCCCTGTGTGTCATTTTTTTAACGATTGACTTCGAGATGCCTTTCGCCCGTTTTATAGAAAGCTCTGAGGATTTTAGCTTCATGGAGTGCATCTTGGGACGAAGCAAGATCATCTCCTCTATCTGTTTGCCGGCACACTCATCCTTGAAGCAGCCAAGCTTCGCTTTATTTGAGGTAGAGTAAAGCGGATGGTCAGTGGAATAGTTGGAACTATCAAACTTGGGTGCTAAATATCTTAAAATGTCTTCCTGCTTGACTTGGCTAGTGGTTGTCAAAGCTAGAAAGAAGCTGTCTGTATCGCCTCCTACTAATTCCACATGTTGGATCAATGGACAAGTTTTAAAGGTGTGTTAAAACAACTTGTACATTTCTAACTTGGAGTGATCCAAGACAGCTTGACCGACATAAATGGGCTTGCAAAGTTCTACTTTGTATTTTAGCATTTTAAAACCAGTAATGTCTTCGGAAATGACATCATGGTGGCAAAACAACGGCGAGCGACATAACTTGATACTCGTTTCTGGATCAGTCACGATACGATAGTCAGTAATGGGAAGAAGACCGTTCCAGGACACCGAAAAATTCAGAAAAATTGGTATCTTTAAAAACGACTAAATTCATGAATTTTGGTCATTTTTTCAGGTTATGAAGACCTAAATTAATAAATTTAGGCGTTTTTAAAAATACCCAATTTTTCAAATTTTTCAAATCTCAAATTTGAGATTATGATTATTTTTTCTGTTGCTCAAATCATGACCGTTCCAGGACACCGAAAAAATCAGAAAAGTCAAGAATCTCAAATTTCAGATTATGACATTTTACTCCCAAAATCATGACCGTTCCAGGACACCGAAAATCATAAAAGTTAAGAATCTCAAAATTTGAGAATTACAATTTTCACCCTTAAAATCATGACCGTTCCAGGACACTGTAAAATCAGAAAAGTTAAGAATCTCAAAATTTGAGAATTACAATTTTTACCTTGAAAATCATGACCGTTCCAGGACATAACATTATAAAAATTAAGAAGACGCAATTATTACTTAGACATTCTTCGTTATTGTACTCTCACCATTATTTAAAGTATTAATTGTGTGAACTAGAAGATCATTGTAACTCATAAACACGAAATTATTCAATGAACCCGTACACTGGCTGATGAATGAAGAGAGAGAGATATTTATTGTTCTAGCAACGGAAAGCATCTAACAGATTTCCCCAAAAATTATCGTGGAATCTCTTGTGATTTCAATTTACGCATCGGTAAACTGTTGACATTTCAATTTACGCGTCGGTAAACTTTTGACATTTCAATTTACCCCTACGTAAATTATTTTCAATATCTGTTTTCAAAGTCTGTTTTCAAATTCAGTTTTAGAAATCGATTTGCAAAATTCATTTAACGTTTGCTAAACACATACGGGTAGTAAAGTACTTCCCATTGTGAAGTCATGAATAGATTAAGCACATAAGAGTGCATTGACAATAAAAGCAAATGACAATAAAATTCTTCTTGTGAACTCAGAACACATAAACGCCGATATGCGGGTTAGTTGTTATAGCAATTTTAAACAATCACTTTAACGATGAAACATATTAACAAATGAAGTTCACGAAGAAAATGGAAATATGTAAAACAATGTAGATTAGAATAATTATAATATAATCACTTCAAAATCGAATAAGTAGTAAGGAAAGTCATCATTATGGGACAGTTTTAAATCAATCCCCCCCTTCTGACTTCTAGGTGACCCTATAAGAAATTTTTTTATTATAAAATGTCTAGCATTACCGAGTTCTTAAAATTATATGGAACGCAAACAACAACGAATTTTGATCTAAAGAAAATTGCTAATCAATTGGGAATAGAAAATTTTCACATCGTCACCATCATAAGCACATTGCCTATCTCAGAGATAGGCAAAATGTAAATTGTAGGTGAATCATGATGAGCTACCTGACCCGCAACAGTCATCCAATATTAAGTAGAAAGTCACGAGCAGTTTTTTCAGAAAAACTGAACATGCATGTTGCCTATCTCACAACTTGATGTATCTCGTCATAAGCATGTTTCCTATCTCGCAACTTGAGATACGCACGTGACTACAGTCTCTGCTCCGAGATTGAACAGCTTTGATCTGATGAGTCACACGATGCAAATGAATAGTAATACAAATGTTCAGATTAAATTAAAATCAAGTAGCAAGTATCGTCACAAGCGCTCTTGTCCCGAAAATTGGAAAATAAATCAAGCCAAAGCAAAGAGACTAAAGGGGATTGAGTACACTAACAGATCAGGAACACCAGCTAGTGGTCGTAGAGTGGGATTGCCCTGTACATCTGGCTACTGTGTAAAAACAGACAAGAGAGATTGTAATTCAGTTACTGCTGAGGAAATGCAAAAAATTTTTGCTTCATTTTGGTCCATGTCCTCTTGGGACGAGAGACTTACGTTATTTAGGGATCATGTTGAAAGATTTGATACACAACAGCATGCCACCTCTTCTACAAGTGAGTCGAGACGAAAGAATTCTTTCAGGTTTTTTCTCGCTATGCCGTCAAATGGAAAGAGAGTTTGTGTCTGCAAGTCTCTGTTCTGTTCCACTTTTGGAGAATCTCCACGAACTGTTGGGAGCTGGATTAGTAGCCACATTGCGAAAAATAATCGACAAGCATTCTCTCCTAAGTCAGGACCGACAAAACCATTTGACGAGCAGGAAAAACAATTTTTGATTGACTTTTTGCAAAATCTTCCTACGATTGACTCGCATTACTACAGAAGCTCTGATACTTACAGAGATAAGAAGTTTCTTTATCCTGGAACGAAGTTACAGGACATTTATGATGAATACAAGGAAAGCTCGACACTAGCCAACGTAAGGACAGCTTCATTGACTTACTTTAAATACATGCTCACAGAAATGAAATTCGCGGTTTGTTTACCAAAAAATGATCAGTGTGACACTTGTATAGGATTCAAAATGGGTTCAGTTGACCGTGAAAAGTATGAAACACACGTGAATAACGCCAAAAAAGCTAGAAATGCAATGGAAATAGATAAATCTCTCGCGAATTCAGACAAGGTCTCGGTGTGGACAATGGATACTCAAAAAGTCTTCCTTTGTCACGAAACGAAAGTTAGTGCTATGTACTACCGCTGCAGATTGCAACTTCACAATTTGACATTTTATGACATGAACACTCAGCAAGGCTTCTGCTATGTATGGGATGAGACGCAGGGTGATTTATCTAGCGATGTGTTTGCTTCAATACAGGTAGAACACTTCAGAGAGTACATTAGATGCCATCCAAATGTAAGACATGTCATCGTTTGGAGCGATAACTGTGTTTATCAAAATAAAAATGTTGTATTGGCTAATGCTTACTGCAGTTTTGCCACGGAAACTGGAGTCACTATAACTCAAAAATATTTGATACAAGGCCATACACAAATGGAATGCGATAGCATTCACTGGAAAATACAGATTGTTTCACAAAAAATGGATCACCCTAAAACATCGCCTTAACTTCAACTTTGTCTAACTCCGCCAAACTTGAACGAATTTCTCTGAAATTTGGAAGATATGTCAGTTGTGCTTACTAATATTATTGTTGGAAATTTCAAGCATGAATATTGAGTTGTTTTCCTGTTATAGATAAAAAAGTAGTAGATAATTTGATCTTCATTTAGCAATGTTACACAAAATCATACCTCACTCTTATAAAATTACATTTGTTTCCTTTGTTATGTAATATGTTGTTCTACAAGCCAAAAGCTATCAAGCAAAACAAAAATAAAGAAAATCGGTCAATCAGAGCCAGTATAGCACCATTATTCATCAACAACAATGTAACTGCAACATGTGATTAACTGGATTTCATGTTCCATAGCTTCCTGACTTCGTTGCGGTGGTGTTGGCAGCACTCCTGATTGCTTTCAGCTAGAAATCTATCTCTTACCGGTTGAAAACAATACAAAGCACAAATGAACAATAGCAAGATCGCGTTCACAAAAGGCAAAGTGTCAGCCTTGCTAGAACTAGGGTTTTCTTTGCGAGCTACAAGCAAGCGACTAAATGTCCCTTGCACAAATGTGCATCGATGGCATAATGATGATTTTCGACTCTATCGTAAAGAGGGCTCTGGCCGTCCACGCAAAACATCCAAACGTAGAGACGGCCTAATTTTGAGATTTGTTAAAGTTGATCCAAGTCTCTCGTTAACTGAGATGGTTGCACTAGACTCGTCTATTTCTAAGTCCACTATTCGTAGAGGACTTATTGAGTCGAATTTCAAGAGCTGTAAGAGGCCCTCTCAGATCGAATTATCAAGTCAGCATACAAAAAAGACGTCTCAGATGGGCAATGAGTCATTGTCACTGGCGAAATCAATGGGATCGGGTTGTCTGGTCTGATGAGGCATCAGTCCGTCTGAAGGATAGTGATGGTCGATTGAGATTATGGATAAAATCTGATCAGGAAATTCCGAGACATTTACATCGTCCCCGGGTACAAGGTGGTGCGACTCTACTGATTTGGGCTGGCATTTGGACCAATGGCCGCTCTGAATTTCACATACAGTAAGGAGCCATGAATTCTGAACGCTATGTGAATGTTTTACGAATGAACATTGGCCAAATGACAGATCAACTTGGTGATCCATCGACTTGGTTATTTATGGATGATAATGCTACGTGTCACAGGAGTAGTAGAGTCAACTTATGCAAGCCTCAATTAGGGCTTAGGACATTATCTTGGCCAGCTCGATCTCCTGATCTGAATCCCATAGAAAATGTATGTAGTATTCTAAAACGTAACGTTCGTCGTTCACTGCTACCTACAGATGGCGTATCACAACTTACGTCACTGTTGAAAAGAGAGTGGAGAAAGTTAGATCAGTCAAAAATCAACGATATCATCGAATCAATGCCTAGACGAATTGGTAATGTCATTGACAATAAGGGTAGGGCCACAAAATATTAGCTTCTTAAGAACCGTTGCTGTATCATAGCTTATCAGATTATATAAGGACATTTAAATATATTAGGGACATGAAATAACATGAAAAATGCTTTCTGTATCATACTTATGCTTTATTTAGTCAAATTTTAGGATGATCCACTTTTTATGAAACGGACTGTAGAAAGAAATTTGTGCACTGACGTTTGTGTTCCAAGAGACTATGTTGTTCTCATGAAATCTGCTAGGCGAAACCCTTCTCCTTTTGATGTAAAAATGTTGTCGTATACAGATTTCAAAAAATTGTCCGATCGTCATGTTAACTCCATTCGCCCAGGAAAGAAAGCTGGCGACACGACTGTACATAACCTGAGAGGACTTAAGTATTTTCCAAATGAAACCATCAAGTTCAACCTGGCATTCGAGAACGAATGGACAGATTTACCATGTACATGTAGGCTGAGGAAAAATGACGATTATGAATGGATACAAGCTTTTCACGAAGAAATCCCTATTACTAAGAAAAAGTTTGACGATCTGCAATTCATGAAAAAAGTTCTACCGAAAGACGTGCATCAATATTATGACAATATTTTACACAAATGAGTTCACTTGAAAGTTTCTTACAAGACTTTGTGAAGCAATACATGACTAGTTCACAAATGTAAATGTTTTTACTTCCTTGTTCATGTCCATGCAGATGTACGGAATCTAGAATGTTAGTATGTTAGCTTACAATATTTATCACTCTTTCATATAGCTTACATACGCAGCCTATACAATGTTGCAGATAAATCCTAAAACCGATAACGGATGCGCTACTTATTCATGTAAAGGTACGTCTACATGCTATTTCAAAGCGCCTATAGTCACTACATGTAATAATTACGGCAATTTTCTATCCATATAGTATCCCTCCAATAAGGCTGAACTACTTTAGATAAATACCGAAGATCATTACAGACATAAATTTGGGCAAAATCCAAATTCTTAATAATATGCATATTGCCTATCTCATTAAGAGCAAACAAGCATATTGCCTATCTCAATTTTGTTTATATTTACAGTAGCAAACCAAATTGTTTTCAATGTAATTAGTATGAAAAGTAGTCTTAGCATGTATTTGATTGATAACACAAGCCTAACTTCATTCATTATCTAGCTAATTTGTTTAAGACAGTTATTTGTGTCTCCTGAAAAATTGAACAAAATGAGATAGGCAATATGCTTATGACGGTGACGACATTAGAGACGAATTACGATTCCTAAAAAATAAGCCAACAGGAATCTTCAGTTCCCGGAACAAAGTTCCAACCATAAATTTCATAACAAGTCTTCACACATCAGATCAAAAAGGAGTACATTGGTCAGCGGGTCAAAGAAATATAAACGGTTCTAATTATTATTTCGACTCTTATGGACTTCCACCTACAAATGAAGTAAGAGAAAAACTTGGAAATGGAACTTATGATACGCTTCAAATTCAAAAACCAGGAACTACTTATTGTGGTCAATTATGTCTTTATGTTTCATTTAAATTACAAAAAGGAGTACCATTTCTTGATATTATGTTAGAATTGAATAATATTAATGATAATGATAATTAAAAATCGCTTCGTTGTAATTCATTTTGATAAAATCGGCCTCTGATATCTTCATCATCTAAATCTTTGATTTCGTAAGTAATCGGATAAGTTTGATTTATTTTACAAACTTCAAATATTTCTTTAGTCCAATAGCCAACAAAGCCTTTTTCAAATTTATTCTTATACTTAAATATTCTAACTCCATCTCCAATTTTAAATTTCGACTTAAGTTTCTGCAAATTCGGATTACTCTCATTCGAATAATTATTTTCGAATATTTTCTTTCGTATTAAATCAGGGTCGTCAGAAGCATTCTTTGGGGTTTCTTCAATACTTGAATGAATTTTATTGTTATACTCTTCTACAACTACTGGTAATATCTTCAACCATTTCTGATTTTCTTGCTCAGTAAATTTCTTGAATAATTTATTTTTTAATGATCTATTAAATCGCTCTATTACTACAGCCTTTCCTGCATTTTCAGTTGCATAAACAGTTTCAAATAGTGGCCTAACATTTCGATTGTAAAACTCAGACCCTTTATCAACGAATAGCTTCTTTGGCTTTCTGTTAGTTTCTTTAAAGATTTCTTCAAACGCATATTTAACTGACATACCACTTTTGTTTTTTAAAGGCTTTACCCAAGCGTATCGTGTTTATAAATCTATAACGGTCAATGCGTATTTATAATCAGAATCATTCGGCATATGAATAAGATCAGCACTCCAAATATCATCTTTATTAAATAGTTTTACTTTCAATAAATATTTAGGCCTTCTATATTCTTTATAATTTTCGGACGCGTAGGTTCGAGCGTTGCTCTCAGACAGCTTTGCTGTCGTTTCATTTAAACCCTGACCGAATAATATTTTAGCTTGTAAAGCTTTCTTAACAAACATTCTTTCAATTTTTTCTCTAAATGTAGGATTTTGAATACTATCTAATTCCTGAATCATTTTCCTATCAGCTACAGACGAGAACTTAGGTCATGATTTCGATAAGCTAAATCATGTCTGAAAGCTGCGGCATCTACTCCATTTATTGGTTCTTCACCTGGTTTCGGATTATTATTCTCATCTAGTCTTATATCTAATAGAGTTCCTGGACCGGTATATGAATGACCAGGAAGATGTTTTTCTTTCGAATATTTACTCCAAATAAATCCAGGAAAGTTTTCTAATGCTTTTTGTATGTCACCTTCGCTGTGCAGCCGATCGGTGTGCTGACAATTTGAGGTTTTATGTACTTTTAAGAGATAATTCAATAAATCTAAATTAGCAATTTTTAATTTAATTAATTTTTCGGAATTTGTGGAATTTGCGGAATCCATTTTTAAAGATAAAAAAAAATTTTAAAGATAAAATAAAATAATTGTTTTACCGAATAGAACCTTGTTCAGAGGCTTTAGCCGATCGGACCAAAGGTCCTGAGGTTATTACCTTATCATACTAGGACTTAGATATATTCCAGAACCATCTTTTGTTTCTTTAATTTCTATTAAATCATCAACAGTGTGGAGAATCTTTTTGAGAACTCGCTTTCCTTCATCAACTAAATTTAATTTACTAATAAAATTATCTACTATTCCTTCACCCCTAGCAATTTTCTCTAACTCTCTATTATGACGTTTTTGTTCTTCTAATGCTGCCTTCTCTGATTTATTTTTATTTACTGCTTGGACAATACCAGCTGTCCCACCTGCAACACTTCCTGCTGCTGCTATGCCTGCTATTATTAGTGAAATTAATGGGAGAATTCCACCATTCTTTTCTTCTTGTAATTGAATATTCTCTATCATTGGTTTACTTATGTAATACTTTTTTTGTTAATCGTAATAGTTTTAGGTGTATTTTTGTCAACAATGTTACGTAATTTTAATTCAACAGTTTTATTATTATTACTTTTCGCTTGCGACATTTTTAATAAAAAAATTTTAAGTTATCAAAAATTTTAATCTATTCTAGTTATGAATAAATTTTAAGTTAAGAGCAAATTTTAAGTTACTAAAAAAATTAACCTATCCTAGCCATCTTTCCATTAAGAATTTCAATAGAATATTTTACATCTTCTAACAATAAACCATAAGCCATCAATGAAGTTGCGGAATCTTTTTTTTCAATATTAATTGTTGCATCACAACCAGTCTTGATAATATCTTCAGATTGTGCACTTAAATCGAAACAGAAAACAGGATATAAATGTCTCCAATCTCCAGGAGTTAATTGTGGTTCAACTCCAAATTCTATGCAAAGATTTCTATAAGCATCATATCCTTCCATAAATTGATTATTGGTATCATCGAATCTTAATGGATCAATTGGATATCGGGTTTGATTTAATGAAACTTGTAAACTTCGAATTGTATCAATATGAAAAAGATAATTGTTCTTATCAAACCTTGGAGAATTATTTCTTTGAAAAGTTAGTAATAAACATCTTGGAGTATTCGCAGTTCTAGTAAAATGCCAGTTAAATCTTTGTTCGGAAAAAGTTACTGAACTAGCAGTACGCTTTAGAAAATTTACTGGAATTGGTTTATTAGTATTTAATCTTTTTGCAATAGCTGTTTCAACCTCTAAACTAGGAGAAATATGCTTAATCCACCATTCAAGTCTATCAATTTTTAAATATGCTTTTTTTCCAGTCTTACCAAAAAAGATTAATTCATTATTTGCCGTACGATGAATTATTAATTTAAATATTAATTGACATGATATTTTGTCATAATCTAAATATCCGAATAATGGAGACAATGACCAATTAACTGTCTGTTTACTTTTCTTGTTAAATTCACGTCTTTCTTTATATGTAGTATTATTTGTTTTATTTAAATGTTTTGCAATATTTTCTACATCTTTCGCAATTCCTGCTGCATCTGTTCCAGCGTGAGTTAAATCATCAACAATTATACCATCATTAGTATCAGGAATCCAACCTTCGATTTCATACTTTTTATTATTTTCACTAATTGTTACAAATCGAAGCATTGAATCAATTACACCTGGAGAATCACTTATTGTTTCTATATTTTGAGTTGCAACATCTAAACGTATTTGTGTAAATAATCTTGGAAAGAAATTATTCTCTAGTGCAATATTATCGGTATCTGGTAATGGTGTTGTAAAATTGGCATCACTATATAAAAAATATTCACAGTGTAAAAATGAATCAGGTAGATATATATAACTTTGTTGATTATCAACTTCAAAGATTAAATCTCCTCCAGTATTTACTCTACTGGAAGATCCGGGATTCATGGCAATTCTTATATAGTCATTCTTTTTTTGATTATAACTGACGAACGGAGGATCGTCTAATCTAAATTTATTTTCGATAAGAGAAGACATTTTTATAAAAAATAATTTGACTTTTTTGTTTTTCTCACACACAGAAAAAATTTTGCTAAAAAAATTTTACTAAAAATTTTTATTAAAATATAATTTTAGAATTTTGCTAAACCAGCTCCGCTACAGCTTTGCTGGTTAGACCAAAGGTTGCTGTTAACACCATTACCTCTTATTTCTTCAATTGAACGAACCGTAGGTTCTATGGCTACGCCTGATTTCTTCTTGTGTTTACCATCAGACCCTACAGCTATGTTAGCAATTTTGGTTTTTGTTTTCTCTGAAAGTTTTTTTAATTTTTTTGGTTCTTCAGAATCATTCTTAAGTTTACGAATAGTTTCTAGTTGTTTTAATTCGTTTTGAGACTTAACAGCATTTGATATTGCACTAGCTGTACTACTTATAGCAGCTGCTCCTTTTGCAGCAGATGTAATCAAATCTTTATTTTTTTATCAAGTTAACGATACTTCCTATGCCAAAAAAGATGCCAGCCCCTTCTTTTTGAATTGTTTCTACACTGTCATAATGGTAAACAGATTTCATAGATGGTTCATAAGCAATTTTTTGATTTGAAGCAAAATGTTTAAGATTGTGTTTATGAATTATAGGCATTTTTTAGGATTAAATTTGACTTTTGGGAAAAATATTTACGTTAAGATTTACGTGAGTGAATGTCCAACAACTTCGTGATAACTTTATTAACTTTCCGTTGCACTTTATCTATTGCGTCAAGCAGCGTGTGATGTATTTTAATTTCTTTTCTATTAACTTGCATTTTCTCCTGATTCATCTTCAACGCCGTTTTAAAAGCATTAAATTTAACTTTAAGAGTATCTAACTTTTTTAAAAAGCATCTAACTGTTCTTTATTTTCTTTAGAGTTTTCTTGTAAATTTTTCTTTAATTCATTTTCTAAATTGATTTTAAGAGTTTTCATTTTTTTGACTTTTTGATTAAGTGAGTTTACTTCATTTATTATTCTATTCATCTTTTTCATTTGTTCAGTAATTTTAGAACTTAATTCATCAACACTTTTTTGGAATGTAGTTTGTGACTGCTTTAAACTTTTTTTAATTCTTTCAGGTAGTTCTTCTATTTCATCTTCTAATTGTTCTTTCAATAATTTTATCTGATGTTTATTTTTAATGACTGCAGATTTTAACTTTATAGAAAGAAATATTAAAATTTTTGATTGTTCTGAAATCTTTTTAAAAAGTTTTGTTATATCTGCTTCTAGCTCTCTATCCTTTTTATCAAGTTTTAATAATTTTTCGTTTAATGATTTGTCATTAAGTTTAAGCAACTTTAATTCATTCATCAGTGGAACCAAAACATCGTTTATATATTTTTCTTTTAAGTCATTGATTTGTGTATCAACATATTGTTTATTTGTTAACTCTGTATTTTGTTGCGGAAGAATAGAAAGATGCAATGGACCAGATAAAACGTCTCCAGTTTTCATGATATAATTTTCTATTTCTATTTCTGATTCACGATTATTCGGGATATATGCACCTCCACCAACATTTGGAAACATCATTTTTTAAACATTAAAAAAAGTAATTTTTTTATATAATGAGAAAAAAAATAAAATTTTTTCTAATAAAAATAAAAAATTGAAAAACCAAATTTAAAAAAATTATATTCGTCCGCATCATCCTGTTCTTCTTATTCGACGAGATCAACGGGATTAGAAAATGAATGTTTTGATAATAGTAATAATCCATGTATAGATGCTAATGTTTTGTTTGAATTACAAGCTGAAATATTTAAAGAACAAACTAAAGGTTTACCTTCCATAGAAAGTAACCATTGTATATTTCCAGGAGCTCCATTTATAAAATTTATGGATATTGTAAGTAAGTATAATGATGTGACTTATGTAGAATTAAATAAGGAAAATATGGTTATTATTGGTCATTATAATGTTTATGGATTTATTAGAGCATCGTTACCAATTAGTAATACTGATTGGATAGAAACTAAAATAATTAATTACATTAATGTTAGAGAATTAGTAAAAAAATTAAAATCTTTTTCGAAAGAAAAAATTAGATTATTTGTTGATGAACAAAACCAATATAATATTCATATAGAAGGTAAAAAACATAACGAAGAATTATTATGTCAAGTATATTATAGAGATACAATTTATAAACATGAAACATCAGAAATGCCACAAAGATATGATGATGATACATATATAGGATTATATTCAAATTTAAATATTAATTTGTTGAAATCTTATATAAATGGATTAGCCCAACAAGAAAAAATTTATATGTGGACAACACCTTTTACTATTAACAATGACCATAATCATAATCATAATAATTTTAAAGAATCTGATAATAATAATTTTAAAGAATCTTATAATAATAATGATGATAATAATAATGATAATAATATAGATGATGATAATATAGATGATGATTCTGAAACATCTGTAAAAGGTGCAAATGGTAAAATAGATTATAAAGATATTAGTAATTATAAAAATTTAAGTGAAGAAAAATTTATATTTCAACATGATATTAATACTACACGTAATCAAAATTCATCTAAATTTCATTTTCTCACAATTGAAAATAATAATGATGGAATAGTTGAAGATACTATTAGACAACTATGTGTCGGGTCTACAAAATTTAAATTAGGATTTACATCTAATCAATTTAAAATTTTATCATCTTTAATAAAAACTAAAAATGATTCAGATTATGGTGGTGTTATTAAATTTTCCAAAAGAGAGCAAAGACCAATATTTTTCTCTATTATATTATTATCAGATAAAAAATGTAATTTAGAATTAGATATACCAATAAGAGAATGGTATCCTATCAGGGAATGGCATCCTATATCAAAAAGTGTAATTTATGATGTTGGAGAATTAATTTATGATGATGATGAAGAATCAATTTATGATGATGATGAAGAATCAATAGTTAGTGAAAATAAATTTAAATTATCTTTTGATAAAACGTTATATGATAAAACTTAATATGATAAAACTTAATGTGATAAAGAAAATAAATTAACTAAAGAACGTGAAATATATAATAATATAAAATAACTCTCAAGACCTTGATATTAGAATGTTTATATCTAAAATTAAAACACAAATTTTTTCTTTAAAAAATAAAAAAAATGGAAAATACCAAGTTTTATTGTAACTTATGTAAAAAAAAAGTTGCAAACAAAAGGAAGTTATCAATCTCATTTAAATAGTAAAATGCATTTACAAAATGTAGATCGAGTTGATGAAGGAAATATATTAAAATTAAATAATTATAAAAACTATCTAGAAACATTGGCTACTGATGTAAAATTTAAAAAAATATTTGATGATTATTCACATTCGGAATATAAAAAAGTTTTTAATAGTGAAGATGAACATGTACAAACCGAAGGTTCTAGGGCTTCTCACGTACCAGATGGAAGATATTTATTTAGCGATACTGATGAATTTAACGAAATAGATGAATTTGATGAAACTAAAAAGACCGATGAAGCGGAACGAACCGAAGGTTCTAGGGCTTCGCCCGTAACAGATATAAAATATTTATTTAATGAACCTGTTGATCATAATGAAACCGATGAAACTTTTTATAATGTATTAACAAACTTTTATAATATATTTAGAAAATCTTTCAAATGTTATATGAATGTAGAAGTACTTTATACAAAAAATGGACCTGATGGAATTCCTGAAGAAATAATACAAGGACATTTTACAAATTCACAAGAAATTCATAATGTAAATGATATACAACCCATATTTGAATCGATGATACTTAAATTAGAAAATTGTATAATTGAAGCCCAGTTACGTGAATCTGGTTGGAGATTTGTTAAAATACTATCTAAGAAAATAGTAATTGATAAATATAAAAATAATACTGGTGGTAGTTATGTTCCTTTACCTTTCAGTTCACCACAAATAATCAACATAAAAAATGAAGATGATTATTGTTTTCTGTGGAGTATTATAGCACATTTACATCCTGCAAAATATCACAAAGAAAGACTAAGTCATTATAATAAAGAAGAATACATAAATGAATTTGATCTCTCTGATGGCTTAGATGAATTTCCATATGATTATAATAGGTTAATAAAGTTTCATAAAAAGAATAAAAATTTAATAGAAGCAAATGTTTTTGAATTAAATGTAAATTATGTTTCTATTGGTAAAATTACTCCACTTTACTGAGATTCAAAAAAATTTTATTTGAATAATAAAAATTTATGTCAATCAGAAATAGTATACAATAAAAGAGGAAATTACATGCATCATAATATTTTTTACCAAGGAAATATAATATGTACTGAAAAATTTCAAATTATAAAAACATTATCACCAATAATGATTAATCATAATAATTATAAAGGACGTAATTATAATTATGATTCGGATTATTTATCTTTATCTTTAGAATATCAACAAAAATTACAAAATTTAAATAAAATTTTACAAAAATGTAAAACAGATTATTTTCAACAATTAAAAATGTTACTACAGGAATATCACCATAAATATCAAAATAAGATAGAAACGATTCAAGAATTAAATAAAGACAATAAGGAATTAAATAATGAAGAAAATGAAACCAATCAAAAAAAAATGAATGTTTAAAAAAATGTCAACAACAATATAAAGAACAATATGATAAAGAATATAATTATCAGCTACAAATATTAAATCAAAATGATCAACAGTCTGAAAAAGATTTTCAGAAATATATCAATTCAACACATGAAATATATCAAGATAAATTTGAAAAATTAAAACAAACAAAACAATCAGCACAAGGGAATATATTATATTATCAGGGTCATTTTATATTGTGTAAAGATGTTTCTATATTTTCAAAAACTTCAGATAATGCTAATTTTCCCTGTCTCCTATGTATGACGAGCTTTAGAACTAAAGAAGAAATGAATAAACATTTGGAGAATTGTCAACAAAATGAAGCAGTTGAAAATACTTTTCCTAAAGATGATTATTTAATTTATAATAGACATTATCTGAAAAATAAAGTACCCTTTACTATTTATTGTGATTTCGAAGCATATAATGTTAACATAACACAAAATTCTGATAATGGTAAATATGAAAAAAGTGCACCTGAACAAAGTAAAGAAAAATATTTATTTGAACAAAAACCATTATGTTGGGGAATTTACATTCATTCAAATTATCCTGAATTACTTAAATCAGAATGTTATCAATACTATGGTGAAGATAGTTCAGAAATGTTTACAAAGAAAGTAGAAGAATTACAAAATTATTTTTCACAATTGCTTGAAATAAATATACCAATGATGCCATAAACAGAAAAAGAAAAATTAAATTTTATTAATGAAACAAAATGTTTTTACTGTGGAAAAATATTTACAAAAAATTATAAAAATGGTAGAGGTAGATATAATGATAAAGTAAAAGATCATGATCATCTAAATGGATTATATAGAGGTGCAGCACATAATTCTTATAATCTTAATGCTAATAAATTCAAATATAACTTTGTTCCTTTATATTTCTACAATGGTTCTAAATATGATTTCCATTTAATAATGAAAGATTTATTTTCATCTGAAAAATTACAACAACAACAAATAAATGTACTATGTAAACAAGAAGAAGAATATATTTCAATGGAATTAGGTTGTATTAGAATTTTAGATGCATTTAGATGTTTTACTCCTTATTCATTAGATGTTATGGGAAAAACTCTGAAACCTGAACAATGGATAATATTAAATAAATATAATTTAAAACCTTTAAAAGGCATATTTGCATATGAATATATAACCTGCGGTTCACAGTCGAAGACTGATATAACTGGAGATATAAATAGAATAAATGAAATAATGAAAGAACAAAAACTTCCTCCAATAAATAAATTAAAATCAACATTAAAACAATCACAATTATCTGAAGAAGACTATGCAGAAGCTGAAAAGAATTGGAGAGAGTTAAATTGTAAAACAATGTATGATTATACAATGAAATGTCTTCAGATAGATGTATTAATCCTTGCTGATCTTTTTGAAAACTTTCGTGACATGTGTTTAGAATATTACGGAATAGATCCATGTTATTGTTATTCTACACCAGGTTTAACATGGTTAGCAGGATTAAAACATACTGGTGTTAAACTTAAACATTATAAAGAAAATACATATGATAAATTATTATTTTTTGAATCTGGTATTAGAGGTGGAGTTTCATCAGTTTTAGGTAATAGATATGTTAAGTGTTATAATAAGAAAGTAAATCCTGATGATTATGGTTATATAAAAATTTTAAATCTAGAAGAAAGCGATCAGTTTATAAAATTGTTTAATCAAAATATAGAAGGACTTATATCAAATGAAGATAGTCAAGCAACAGTTGATGAATTCATGAGAGAAAACTATTTGTTATATTATGATTTTAATAGCTTATATTCTTCTTGCATGATACAAGAATTCCCAACAGGTGAAATGTCATGGTGTAATATTCCTGATTATCAAAAACATATGATGGAAATTATAATCATGGTTATATATATGAAGTTGATTTAGTATATCCTGATGGAATAAGAGATAAAACAAAATATTTTCCTTTCTGTCCCGAAAACAAAATTCCCAATATAGAAGATTTTTCAGATTATCAAAAGTCTATAATTCCTAAGAAATACAGACCAACAAAAAACTTATGTTAACACAAGGTAATAAAGGAAATTATGTTGTTGAAGGAAGAATGCTAGATTGGTATTTAGAACATGGAATGATTCTCACCAAAATACATCGAAAACTATTTTATCAAAAATCTAAATGGTTAAAAAATTATATAGAGTTCAATATTGAAAAACGTAAAATAGCTAAAAGAAATAAAGATGATTTTGGAAACGTGTTCTTCAAATTAATGAATAGTGCATTTTATGGTAAGACTTTAGAAAATGTGCGTAATAGACAAAATATTGAAATAGTTTATGATATAGACAGGTTTCAAAATTTAACAAGGAAACCTACATATAAAAGAACTACTAGATTTAGTGATAATCTATGTGCTGTACATTTACGTCGAATCAGCGTAAAACATGATAAGTTTAATTTTATTGGATTCACTATATTAGAATTAGCTAAACTATTTATGTATAGATTTATATATGATTATTTAGCACCTGCTTATGGTAAAAACTATAAATTACACTTTACAGATACGGATTCCGTTTTCTTAGAATTAACAATACCGTATAATTCTTCACTTGATGAAGAAATTAATAAAATAAAAGATATCATTCATCCTTCTGATTTATGTAAAGTAAAAGATGAACTAGAAGGAAATGAAGATTTCATAACAGAAGCTATATTTTTAAAATCTAAATGTTATTGTTAAAACACAACTAATAATATTGAAACACATAAAACATTAAAAGGAATTTCAAAGGCATCAGTGGCTAATCAAATAACATTTCAAGATTATAAAAATGTATTATTTAATAATGAAATAAAAACAGCATGTAATTATAGACTTAATTCAAAGAAACATAAAATGTATTTAAAAGAAGAACATAAATTAGCATTAGATCCATTTGATGATAAAAGAAAAATTTTACCTGATGGAATAACTACTTCACCTTTTTAATTTTCTAATTTCTAAGATAGACAAATTTGATATATATATATATATAAAATAAAAAAATAAAATATTATAACACTATATTTGTATATTTTTGATCACTCGGTAAACAAATGTTCTATAACTCTATCATGAATTTTTTTATCAATATTAATTGTAATGAAGCCATAATCTTTTGACCAACCATTGTTACACGATTGTTTAAATTCATCTTTATTTCTTACGCATAAATCTCTTAACAAATCACTTAAGTTTCTTGCATTTATTTCAAATAGTATAAATATATTTGCATTCTTTCTAATAACACTTCCGTCTAATGAATACATACTTTGTGTTAAATAAAATGCACTACAGTTATTATGTCTACCTCTTGTGAAATAATTTGAACTGACTGATTTCTATCATTAACACAATCATCAAAAATTACACAATGTTTCATTGTTTTATCTAGTTTACTAGGATCTTGCATATCACCACTATCATCTATTAATTGTATCTTTACATGCCTATTTTTATTGGATTCTACTAACTGATTATTTTTTGCTGCTTCTTCACACCACGAACTTATTTCTTCTTCATCTTCAGATTTTTCATATTCTTTGAATAATGAAGCAATTGCTGTTTTTTTAAGATTATTTTCAAATCCATATTTTAAAAATTGATAGACGGGTTGTTCTGCTGTTGTTGTATAAATTATAAGATTATTATAATCCAAAAAATTTGGAGTCGTTAAAATTTTAAATAATAGATATGTTTTTCCACAACCTGATCTTCCACAAATAACTGACAAAACTTCATTAGATAAATTTGAGTTTTTTTAATTTAATGGGGGCACCTAACTCATTTTTTAATAAAAAATTTCAATTTTAATTTTTTGTTTTTAAAGAAGAAGAATAATAAGAAGAAGAAAATTAAACTTCTCTAGCTTCGCGTGGGAGTTTATACCTCTCGAACGGGAGTTTATACCTCCTGAACCAAAAGATCTATCATAATCTCTTCACCTCCAAAATTTATTTCTTGTCCCTTCTCATCAGTGATTCTAATGTTAATGTTGTTAATAGTTTTTCTTGTAATAGGAAAATATATTAATTTTTGGGGAAATACATTTAATCTATAACCAATGGGTACAGTAAAAGCTGGAAAACTGAATATTAAATTTGACAATTTACCATTTATATATCCTCCTTCAATAATGTCACAATGTACAACAATTGAATTTATTTCAGTTATTTTTGGAATCTTCTCACCTAAATGATAACCTTGACTATAGGTTTGTTTATTAAATCCTAATAGCTTTGACAATGATCTATCATGATTAAAATCAACTTGATTTTCGTCTAAAGTAAGAGAAAATTTATTAACTGCCCGTTCAACTGCAAAATGTAATTGTTTCTTATCTTTAAATGGTATACCTAAGTGTCTCTTAATTTCATATGATATTGATTCAACTTCGTAAGAACCAGGAAATATTTCATTTTGTCCGAGATAAAATCTAGGTATTGTTTTTCCATCTATCAATGAAATAGAATGTTCAAATTCCATAGATTTTGGTAATTTCTTATTAATGTTTGATTCTAGTAATCCATAGTCATCTAATATAGTTTTGTGCTCTGGATCTGTTATATCAATTTGTTTATCATTATTTGCGAGTTCTTTTTCAAGAGTTTTAAATGGTTTCACAGTTTTTTCAAAATCAGTTTTTGTTTGCTCGGTTTGCTGTATTTTTTCAAACATATCAGATTGAATACCAGCTTTTATCACTCTATGTTGAAGATGATTTTCTTTCATAATATTTCTTTGTTTTATTAACTCTTCTAATTGTTTTATTCTTTTAAAATTATCAGCTTTAATTTTATCCATTTTTTATCTTATATTTTTATATATCTATATATTTTTGATTATCAGCTTTAATTTTATCCATTTTTAAAATATAATATTTGAATTTTGTGGTAACATTGGAATACAACAAAAACATTTTACTGAACAAATTATTTTTTTATTGCTTTGTTGTCTGACATCTTTTCGTTTTAAGTTTTGCTTAAATTTTCGCTTAAAGTTTTTAGCTCTTCTAAAAAAATTTTGTCATTTTCTTCATTAGGAATTTTACCATCACTAGAAATTTTGCCATCCTTTCTATTCTTATCATCAACTTTTTCTGACTGTAATTGAAATGATGATTGATTTAATTCATTAGCTATTTGATCAAATTTTTCAATCTCATCTAACGTAATAACATTATCATCACATAGTAGTAAGTAGTAATGTAATTTGTCATAGACTTCTTTAATATGTAAATGCTTTGTTTTTAATGATTTTCGTTTCTTAGTTATTAAAGATTTATCTAACATTGTAACAAGTGAAGTTGCAAAAACACCCGTACCTGTTAAAGCTGTAGCAACTACTGGAATTACTAAAACACCTGAAGATATAACAATTGTTAAAGCACCTAAACTTATTGTTAAGAATATGCCAATACCTTGTGTTACATTCTTAACTTTACTCCATCTCTTTCTTGATTTTTTATAATGCTCTAATCTTAATAATAATTGAGATTCCTTATCTTTCATATACCTAACTCTATCTTTGTGTTTTTCTTTATTCAATTCACTTATTTTTAACTGTGATAACGAAGGATATATTCTTGCGGTTTCTTCCACTTTTATTCCTTCCATTTGAGGTTTCTTCCATTTTTAAAAAATATTTTTAGACACAATTTTAGTTATCTCATATTTTAAAAACCCGAAAAATGGATAAAATTCATGAATTTAGACGTTTTTAAAATTACCAATTTTTCTGATGCTTTGTCCTGGAACGGTCATGACTAAGGGTGAAAAATTTCATAATCACAAGTTTGAGATTCTTAACTTTCATGATTTTTTCGGTGTCCTGGAACGGTCATGATTTTAAGGGGGGTCTAAAATGTCATAATCTCAAATTTGAGATTTTGAAAAATTTGAGAAATTGGGTATTTTTAAAAACGTATAAATTTATGAATTGAGGTCTTTATAACCTGAAAAAATGACCGAATTCATGAATTTAGTCGTTTCTAAAAATACCAATTTTTCAAAAAATAGTACATTTTAAATGGACTAAATTTATGAATTTAGGTCTTAAAAACCTGAAAAAGGGTTAAAGTTCATGAATTTATGTCGTTTTTAAAAATACCAATTTTTTCTGAATTCGTCTTGTCCTGGAACGGTCTAAATTTATGAATTTAGGTCTTAAAAGCCTGAAAAAGGGTTAAAATTCATGAATTTATGTCGTTTTTAAAGATACCAATTTTCTGAATTTTTCGGTGTCCTGGAACGGTCTTCTTCCCATTGCTATAGTCCTTGCGCTTTCTTACATCCTCCATGGTTTTACCAAAGAGGGCATTATTCTTAAATTTAAAGAAGTTCTTTTCGAAAGGATTCTTGGATTCAGCCCGTTTCTTGCTATTAAATTCTATATACTGTTTTAGAAAGGGCTTCTGCCTAAACTGGATACCGCGATGGACTTTGTCAAGTTGCATCCCCATACCTAGATAGAATTTGAGGATGGAATAGTGCACCATGTAATGCTGCTTGTTCAATTGGGTGAGCAACAACTTCTTAGTGGGTTTATAGTTTAAGTCATTTTCCGCCTGATATTGCTTATTGTGTTCTTCCAAAAAGGGAGAGAACATATCTGGACTGACTATGTCAGATTCGGGTGCGAGATGAATTCTTGATACATTCTGGATAGATGAGGTCGACTTCAAATAAATAACCTATGTCGGCCTCATCTCCCAGTGCCATGATGTTTCTGGATTGGAGAAGTGTTCAATGTCATGGGGCTCTACCCATTGGAAGTCAGACTGTGGCAAAGGCTTGGATAATACACTCCCATACAAATTATTTTGGTCTATGTACATTATTGTTTGGTCGATCCTATATCTTGGGTGCTGTTGACAACATGTTTGTTGACAAATGTTAAGCCTCCCCTAATACCACGTTCAAATAACGTGTACATTTCTGCATCTTGAAGTAAATGTATTCTTATGTAAATGTAAATGTAATGTTGAGTGAGGGGAAGTGTTTCTAAATTATTAGCCAACGCGGCTAGGGAAGAAGACATAAATTAAAAACTATCTAGAAACTTTATGTCATAGAAGACAGGCTTCCCCTCCTTCGTCTTATCGACTTCGACTTTAGCAGTGATGCAAATAAATTTTTCCTTACTTTGTGCAATCACTTTGGATGACCAGGATTCCATTTTACCGAATCCATGGCGAATGATGATGTGAGCATCATAACTTTTAAAGTTATGAAAGATGACGGGGAGCGTTCGCCGTTTCAGCCTAAGTTTCATATTACATTTACTGCATAAGACAGACCTAAATTTACCACTGAGATGGCAATGGTCCCTCACTTTCTTATGTTGCTGATCATCAAAGGATGAACAGCAGCGGGAACATTCCGTGGTCCTATCAAACTTGTGTTTATCGGTTTCTGTGAAGCACATGGGTTTCCTAGTCAGCTACGTTTCATACCGTTGATAAAAACGGGCTTTCCTATCTAATAAGTTGAGAAAGTTTTCAACGCACTCCTCGCCTTGCCACACATGCATTATATTTTGATTCCTATAATATGGATGCCAAACTTCATAACAGGCAATGGCTGCTGGCTCATGACTTAGGTCTTCTTGTTCAATATAACATTCAATGTCCGCATAGATGGTACATATATGACTGAGCTCATTCCCGTTTTCCTCATACCTATACAATATATCTTTGGGCATGACTTTCATTTGAAGCTTACCCCGAGAGCACCACTCGAAATGCTGTTCAAAATATGGTTTAGATGTGAAACGCCGTGTGCAGCGATCACAGTAATAAAAATTATCACTATAGGTTGCTTGATGATGGTATAACTTTGAAATTTTAGGAATGCCACAATAATGCCATTCTGGGTGGTTGTCGCTATATACTAGGAGGAGATTGACAACCCGGTCGAAGTTACTTTGGCGGTTGTTATACCTAACGCCCTTCAGACCTTTTTCCCAGAGATGGATGGCAATCTTAATGTTATTCAATTTTTCAAATTAGGCGATGCTTTTAAAATCTAATGTGTTGACATCTAACCCGTCAAACTTGAGCTCATCCTTCCATTCACGATACTTAGTGATTCGTTCACGATTCCTATCTACATCATTATAGTGAAGAATGGAGAGGACGGCATACTTGAAACACTGGGACTGGCACTCTACATTGATGATAGCCTTTTTGTCAGCCAGTGCTTTGAGGAGGGTGAAACAACCGCTCCCTTGCAAATATTCTGAAACATTTATTTTAATGTCTACTTTCTCTATCCCATCAAAGACCAGACCGCTGTCTCTTTCATTAAATTTATTTAAGTTGCTGACGAGATAGGTCGCATGTCTCTCTATCCACTCGTTTACATCACCTATGAGATCAGCAGCACAGGAGGCTATCCTAATGGTCACAGTGGACTCTACTTCTCCCGTGCTACTGTCTACCTTATTGAAACGAGCAGTGAGATAGAACATGCCTTTGAGCAAAAATCTATCTAAACTCGCCACCACTTGATGAATCAAGCCTATATTATTATTATTCATCAAGAAAGGATGAATATCTTGTACAGCTTCAGAGCTTTCTAACTCATAGTCGCGAACGAACCTCACAAGGGAAAACTTGCTCAGCCTTAGAGTGACGTTGTTGTCAGTGTAAAGCTCAGTGGGATGAGTGTGACAGAGTGTGTGCGAAGAAAGAACAAACTCTGTAGGAAAGGTCTTCTGACACGAAGAACAGTAAAAGCCGACGTGTGATGAAGGATGCTTCCTACCTGATGACGTTAGTGGTTGCCTCACACTGCCACAGGAACCGCCTTCGATGTGGACTCGCAAGTTGGTGCTGTTGTAGAACGTGCTTCCACAACCTTCACACTTGGGTCGTTGAGGGATCGGTCGGCGCTTTCCTCCTCTACAGGCATTGCCAGCGGTGTGACGTCTCAAACTGTAGGCTGAGGCAAAGACGCTGTCACACCGCTGGCATCGAAAGTCCTTCTCCTCTTCGACTTCAATCTCCCTCTCCTCTCCCACTATCTCCAACTCCTCCTCCAGCAATCTCTCCACCGACTGAACGGAGAGGAGAGGGAGCTCGACCGTTGCAGGTGGTGGTGGCGAAGTTGGGATGACGATGGGACGGGAGGGAACGTTGCCGTCCAGGAGCAAGGCGGCCAGATCTGTTGAGAAAAAGAGAAAAGAGATTAATAACATGATCATAATTTCAAGTTTGAAGTCTTATCCCCTTTTCCGAGTCACGGATACTTACCATCTAAGGACTGTATCTCCGGCAGCAAGGATGGACGCGGAGGAGGCAGGAGAGGGACGCGAGCCGAGGGTGGAAGAGTCCTGGGCTTCGCCGTTGGAGGGACGTGGTGACGAGGAGCAGGGACGGGTGCAGGGACTGGGGCAGGGAGCGGAGCAGGCGGTGGAGGTGGGGCGATGATGATGCCCGAGAGAGGGGTCGCACCTTGGGCGGAGGTAGATGGGTGGGAAGGTAGGGCCGGAAATTCAGCATCGAATCTCCACCTCGCAGCTTCTTCCCACTTCTCCTGCCTTGCCAAATCTGTAGAGAGGAATGAGAGATTAGATAATGAGACAAGGATGATGCAGAGGATCTGAAACAGCCTAAACATGAGATGTTAAAGATACTTACACTTGCCAAGCCGCTGATAGGCTTCCCCGATTACTCCTTGGGGGACGGGTTCCCCATTACGAATACATTCATGTACTGAAAAAGAATGACAGCAAAGATAAGCAGAGGTAAAATTTGGATTCGGTTTAAACATGAACAAAATAAGGAAGCTGACTCTTGATTGAGAATGTGCACCCAAATGATGTTAGTAGTAATAGAGTGATTCAACCTTGATACAAATACTTACATTGCTCGATGGTGGCCTTCTCCATCTCGACAGCAATGCGGTAATTCTCAATTTTCTTGGATTCCATTTTCTTGTTAGGATGCAGATTACGTTGGTAGATTTCAATCACTGAAAAGGAAAATGAGAATCGTTTCATTTGCCTAGTCAAAGTTTATCATAGAAACAATCATTGAAGTGACTCTAATGAATTACATTTCACTCTACTCCATATCATAAAGACTAACCTTTGTCGAATGGCTGAAGTACTCTGACCTGGCGAGAGAAAGCATCACGTTGAGTATGAAGTCGAACGCCCAACATGAGCAACGGCTCAGAGGTTTCGGTCTAACAAACGACGAACAACCCGTGTAACGCAATCCCTCTACGGCAGTACCCGCCGTCCCGAAGGAACGCTTGAGCAAAGGAGGTATTACAGCGATGATATGTTTTATGAGCAGAAGTGAATCTTTTGATAGCAAGAGACTATTCAATTTGATAGCAAGTCAAAACAACCTGATAGCAGGAGCTCACCGACACTCACCTTGTGAAAGATAAATGTGAAGAGCAGAGCTGGTGCACTGCCTTTTAAAAGATTTTCCTAAGCGGTGAATGGATGAGACCTCTCGTCCAATCACAGACGAGCTACAGTTCCCGATGTGCGCACACACACACATTTGTAACGCGTTATTGAAATCGTCCTAGGCAAACATGATGTTTAGCAATAGACTCAACCATGGTGCCCGAAGTTAATACATTGAAACATGATGATTGCACGATTCGTTTTCATCAAGAGAGCTTCGGAGGCTTAATAAAATATTACATCCTTGAGTTTCAAAGGGAGGAGACAGAATTGGAAGCATGTTTATACTACACACGAGAAATATTTAGGGAGTTGATATCTTATTTCAAAGACAAGTCTCATCAAGGCTCACGTAATTGCACATGTCAATTACACTCATTTTCCACAAGGTGAAGTAGCGGAAAGTGTTGACTTTCAATTTCGTTCCTATGGACAAGAATATGTTACTGATGCTTCTGAGTTTTATAAACGACATCTGCGGAAGATTATTTCTCGGATGGGCAACTTTTATCGTTACGGCGATCACTTGCTTCTGAATAAAATAAACCATATTGTCATTGCTATTAGTAAAGTGGGTTTCAATGATGTTAAATTAAAGACCAAATAAAGTATTTTTTCATGACTTTTCGCTAACTATACTTCAGAGGTAACGAGTCTCTACTGATACCATGTAGTTGATTTCTATAAACGATAGACTTGTTACCCTTCGTGGTAGTATTATTCATCAATGGTTTATCATGTTGAGTTCAATTTTCGAAATAACTATATTTGGAACATCACATGTCTCCCATGTTTTTCTGCTGATTTTACTAACTTACGTTTTCTTCAATGATTGTATAGCAATTGACTGCGATACAGTAAAGTAACGTTCAGTGCCTGTTCACTACTGAAGATAGAAGTCTGATGTGTTGCATGTGGTGCAAGGGTGGCCTCCCATTTCATTCCATTTCATCATTTATTCTTCCCCTCTGCATTCCATATCCGAAGATATGTGGCGGGCTTGGGACCGCTTTAGCTACATTAGAAGGTAGCCCTTAAGAGGCTCATGGGGCGTTCTCCGTCCACCGACACTACTCTCTCTCTTCATCGACTATTGCAAGAACTCTGAAAGCAAAAGAATAGGAGATTAGAGGCGGTAAGGTAATGATCATGTTCAAGTAACTTACTCGGCTTTTTCTTTACAGCTTTTCGTACGACAAAGTCTTCCAAATCGCCTTTCATTTTAATAGATAAGTGGAGACATCGCACACCTTCGCCTTCATAACATGTTTGAGTCGCATTCGAATCGTCCGTGAGGGTTGGCACATCACAAATGTTGTTTTAAAGAGGGGAAGGTGGACCTCATACACTCTCTTCCTCTTCACTTCTCTCAACCTCTCGCAACTTTTCCACTTCACTCCCCAACTGTCTGTTGATTACCTTCGTCTACACTTCCTTCACCACACCTCGCATCCGCTCTACCTCATTCTTCTCACGCATCAACTCCGACTCTAAGCCCTCAACTGCCTTCACTCGCTTCATCATACCACTCCTTTCCTTCAACCACTCCTGCTCCTTCACTCGCATCTCCTCCAACTCCTCTCTCATCACCTTCATGCCCTCAACCTTAGTCTTCAGCTCTTCAGTCTCCTTCAAAACTTCTCTATTTACACTCTCCATACCCATCATACGATCCTTCAACCTCACAAACGCCTCCGTATCATGCACCTCTTTCCTTGGCGATGATGTCGCTACAGGCTCACCCACCTCACCATCCAACTCGTCAGACAACTCACTCCCAAAAAATGAGACCCCCCGCTGAATCACTCCTACCTCTACTTCCTCTTCACTCACCACTGCCTCCCGTTCCGTCGCTACAGCACCCTCAATACTTTTAACTGCAGCATCCAACTCCTCCTTCGCCTTAATTAATTCACTCATCCCTATACGAAACGACTGCGCTCCAATGTTTCCGGATGGGCAAGATTTGTGCGCCTTCCGGAAACCCTCAACATCATCCTCATCACACGCCTCCCTATGATGAACACATACCTTAAAAACATGCATTCTCTCATGTTGGTCCAGCGTCCCCTCTTTGATATGCTTACGGTATTCGCTGCCCCTTGTCAATCTACCGCAGGAGCATTGTGTAATGATAAAACGCGGAGTTTTAGTCATTGTAAAGATTCTGTAAAGATAGAGTAAAATTTGATAGCAAGTGTTTATAGGATACTACTTGCTGATATGCATTGAAAGACTAAGTCACCAAACATTTGATAGCAAACGTTGGAATAAAATCGTCAACCAAATTTAAAGAGTATAATTCCTAGCTTTATCCTAAAACCCAAAGTTTGATAGCAAACCTTTTCAGAGCACTCACCGCTCGTCTTGCAACTTGAAACAGGAGTGAAGACCAGAGAAAAGTCGCGGTTTATATACCCAGCGAGCACAAAGCCATGATTCAGACCTTCATTATTTGGCCATGCATTTGACATGACAACAGCGGTTTTACCATGTATGGGCATCGGCAGTCACCGTGCTTTCAGTTACCAACTCCCAACACATAGACGGGTTACCCTATGACGCGAAAAGGTTTGACGTCAATGTCTGCAGTAACCGAATCATTTTTACCAAGTTACAATGACAAACGATAGACGTTGCGAACCCTGAGTTACTGAGGCTAGACGAGATTTCACAAAGGCCTGATAGCAAGCAAGCAACCGTGTAGGTGTTAAGCACTTGAATCCGTTACAGGCATTACTCAGAGGGGATCTTATCCCAGCTCCAAGGCCTCGACCCACTAATCCAACTTCGAGCGGACGGAGCGTGCGTCATGTCACTGTGTTGGTATCTGGGCCCCGATTTTGACATAAAAACCGGTAGAGTTATTTACAAGAGGAAACATCCCAAGTCGTTGCTTTGATCAGCTTGATGGCAAGCCGTGATTCACAAGCGTTTTGCAATGGAGATGTTTAGATGCCACCCATGACAAGACAGCTAAGACTCAACCGATTGGCGTTCAAAGTGCTACGTTGAGAACTGTGTCAAATGCCCAACATGAGTTGCCCCAGAGGTTTCGGTCTAAAATATGACACACTCCCTTGCCACACTTATCACTACGGCATCATCCGCCGTCCCGAAGGAACACCCTGTCAGTGGAATATTACAGCAAAACTCTCCGTGTCTTGCTCGCTTTCAGTGAAAAGCCGCTTGTATCATGAGAAGACTGGCTCGTACACACTTATCCATGTCTTCATTGACTTCAGCATGGTCGAAAACCCCAGAAAACCTCCAAAACTAGTGAATTTAAATTTTTCAACTTTTTAGCACTACTTAGGAAATTTTATAAGTTAACTGTCACTATAGGTCTGATCAATAGCGACCAAACCTTTTTGAATCCAGGGCAAACGGACTTGTTGAAGCAAAGTTACAAGCCTTTATAAAGTTTTGGAGTCTTTTATGGCCTGGAGACGAAGGCCATCTCCTGGCGAACTTCTAAGTCTGACGCCTCAGCTGATATCAGCAATGATATTTTCTAAGTCGGTATCTTACAGAAACCCGAAATTTGGAATGTCCGATGCTAGTAATGGGCAAAAGACCGTTCCAGGACACCCCATTTTTCAATTTTTTTTGCACCTTTAAAAACGACTAAATTTATCAATTTAGGTCATTATTTCAGTTTTTTAAGACCTAAATTCATGAATTTAGTCGTTTTTAAAGATACCGATTTTTCAAAAAATGGTACTTTTTAAATGGTCTAAATTCATGAATTTTGGTCATTTTTCAGGTTGTGAAGACCTAAATTCATAAATTTGGGCGTTTTTAAAAATACCCAATTTTTCAAATTTTTCAAAATCTCAAAATTTGAGATTTACAATTTTCACCCTTAAAATCATGACCGTTCCAGGACACCGAAAATCATGAAAGTTGAGAATTTCAAATTCATGAATTTTATCCATTTTTCAGGTTTTTAAAATATATCATGTGACTAATAATATTTGAAGGAATTGGCATATTCTTAACAATAAGTTTAGGAGTATTTACAATTGTCATTTCATCTGGCGTTCCTACAATTCCTGTTGTTGCTACTGCTTTGCAGTCAGATGATCACTCAATTGTAGAGAACATCTGCTTCTCGCATTTATGAAGAAAAGGCATTTCAGAGCAAAGAGCTGTGACCCCCACTCAAACAGTTGAAAGGAAACAGCGTATTAAAGAACAAACAGCTGCTTCTGCTACTACTCTGTGAAACAATGAGATTTTAATTGTACGTTAGGCAAGTTGTTTTAATTCTTTCCAGTGCGTCAGCACACCCGTATGACGTTAAGACATCTGCCAGCTATACTGTTTTCATTTATCTCTCTCGTTTGTCATTGTATCGTGTGCTGCGCTGTGATCAGTCATGACACAAGAAGTTATCGAAGAGCAGTCAAACATTATTGCTACGTTTCCGGAGTTATTTGCAGAAATTTCAAAACGATGTATTTCCAATGATAAGAAGGAAGAATATAACACTTTCATCATTGAACAAATGGAGAAATTTCCTATTATTTTTGACCCTACATTTTTTGGTAAGGAAAGAAAACGGAGAAGAAAAGCAAAACGCTTACTCGTGAAAGAAAAGAAAGAAAGAGAAAGGGGCGGAAAGATTGACGACCTTCATCATCAATTATCGACGTCTTTATCTACCCGATATGAATTTGTGGATTCCTTAGAAGACTTTGTTGAGCCTTCAGGAGATACTGCTAAAGCCATTGCAAATTTAAATACTTTTTATGTGATGGAGAAGAAAAATAACGTTATTAACATACTGATGAAAATCTACCTGGGAAAACACGCGAATTATTTACTGGATCTGTGTGAAAAGGATAAGGCATACTTTCAACATTTATTGCAAACTAATAACATTTCTTATTGAAGGACTGAAATTGCATTTGTGATTAAATTAGGTAAGATGGCATCTATTTTTCCAAAGATTTGTAGACTAAATGTACCCTTGCGTTTTTTGAAATCGAATTTATCATTGTTAGAAGATTGTCTTCGGAAATATGAAAGCTTTTGGAAAGAAGCTTAAAAGAACTTAAAAGTAGTAGTAGCTGATTTTATTTTCTTTTACTGGAGAACGAAAATTCGTTGTCCACGCTGTGGACATGTTGTTAATGCAATTTGTAATATTATAGTTCATAACCGATTGTTTTAAAGAAGTTGAATAGTAGTAGCTGATTTTATTTTCTTTTACTGGAGAACAAAAATTCGTTGTCCACGCTGTGGACATCAATATTTGCAAACTTGTGTGGTTGCATTTTTGTAAATATACATATTGAAATATCCATGTGTTGTTTTTAATTTTACATTTACGGGAATGTAATAGAAACATTTTGTCTTCTATAAAAATGAGTAACATTAGAGTTTTCCTAAAAATATACGGCAAACAAACAACTACGAAATTCTATTTAAATCGAAATTCAGAAGATTGTATTCAAAATATTTATTCAAAATATTTCTTTAAAAAATGGAAGAAACAAAAATGGAAGAAACAGCAAGAATATATCCTTCGTTATCATATAAACGTAGTTCTACTTTAATGGACATTGAAAAATGAACAAAGAAAAGCACAAAGATAGAGTTAGGTATATGAAAGATAAGGAATCTCAATTATTATTAAGATTAGAGCATTATAATAAATTAAGAAAGAGATGGACGATAGCTAAGAATGTGACACAAGGCGTTGGAGCATGTTTAACAATAAGTTTGGGTGCTTTAACAATTGTTATATCTTCAGGTGTTTTATTAATTCCTGTTGTTGCTACAGCTTTAACAGGTACGGGTGTTTTTGCAACTTCACTTGTTACAATGTTAGATAAATCTTTAATAACTAAGAAACGAAAATCATTAAAAACAAAGCATTTACATATTAAAGAAGTCTATGACAAATTACATTACTACTTTCAAAGAGTATGTGATGATAATGTTATTACGTTAGATGAGATTGAAAAATTTGATCAAATAGCTAATGAAGCTAATAAAACGCCATTTCATTTAAAGTCCGAAAAAGTTGATGATAAGAATAAACAGGATGGCAAAATTTCTAGTGATGGAAAAATTTCTAATGAAGAAAATGACAAAATTTTTTTAGAAGAGCTAAAAACTTTATTAGATAAAACTTTATTAAACAAAATCTTTAGACGAGAAAACTTAAAACGAAAAGATGTCAGACAACAAAGCAGTAAAAAAATAATTTGTTCAGTAAAATGTTTTTGTTGTATTCCAATGTTACCACAAAATTCAAATATCATATTTTAAAAATGGATAAAATTAGAGCTGATAATTTTAAAAGAATAAAACAATTAGAAGAGTTAATAAAACAAAGAAATATTATGAAAGAAAATCATCTTCAACATAGAATGATAAAAGCTGGTATTCAATCTGATATGTTTGAAAAAATACAGCAAACCGATCAAGTAAAAACTGATTTTGAAAAAACTATGAAACCATTTAAAACTCTTGAAAAAGAACTTGTAAATAATGATAAACAAATTGATATAACAGATCCAGAGCACAAAACTATATTAGATGACTATGGATTACTAGAATCAAACATTAATAAGAAATTACCAAAATCTATGCAATTTGACCATTCTATTTCATTTACAGAAGCAAAAACAATACCTAGATTTTATCTCGGACAGAAAGAAATATTTCCACAACCTTTTCGAGGTTTAATTTTTTCACCAGATAAATCTCCTTTTAGTTTAGATAGAAATTTTGTTGATCTTTTAAGAGGAGCAGATTTAAATAATTATGCTGTAGAAGATCTCATAAAATATAAAGCTATGTTAGATAGAGTTGGTGCAGTAAAATCTCTTAGACGTTATAAACAATTTGAAAATTTATTATCAACGGGAGTTAAAGTAGGAAAAGGTTTTAAAACTGAAACAACTGTATTCTTGCCAGATGATCCACAAGAATTACTAAATAGATTAAATATTTTAATATCTGCAATAAAAGAAGGACATAATTCTAGTTTCAATGAAATTCATGCTATATTGAAAAAGACTGTTAGAAAAGAAGATTCTAAATGAAGAGGATTATAAAAGTATAACGAACCGATGGTTCTAGGGCTTCGTCAAAGAGTTCCTCGCCCGTAGCTGAAATATGTTGTTGTTTTTAATTTTTTTATAAAAGATATTTATTCAAAATTTTAACTAAAAAATGTCTTCGAGAGAATTATAATTTGATGATAATTATCATCAGTAGATTTTGACAAAATTAATAATCATTTAGAAAATCTAACAGAGATTTTGGGTTCATCAAAATTTAGTACGACTTTAAAAATTATAACAACTACTTCATCACACACTTGTAATTTAGAACCCATTCTACATTTAGAACAAAATAAAAATTATCAAATTGCATTGACTAGTTTCTCCACATTTAACACTATTCAAAACGTTATCAAAGATGTGAATGATCAATTTAGATATTCTACTGATAAAGGCAAAACATGGAAAATACAAACTTTTCTACCTGGTTCTTACGAAGTTGAATCAATATCAAATGAAATTAAGAGACATTTAGGTATACCATTTTAAAGATAAGAAACAATTACATTTTGCAGTTGAACCGGCAGTTAATAAATTTTCTCTTAATTTAGACGAAAATCATCAAGTTGATTTTAATCATGATAGATCATTGTCAAAGCTATTAGGATTAATAAACAAACCTATAGTCAAGGTTATCATTTAGGTGAGAAGATTCCAAAAATAACTGAAATAAATTCAATTGTTGTACATTGTGACATTATTGAAGGAGGATATATAAATGGCAAATTGTCAAATTTAATATTCAGTTTTCCAGCTTTTACTGTACCCATTGGTTATAGATTAAATGTAATTCCACAAACATTAATATATTTCCCTATTACAAGAAAACTATTAACAACATTAACATTAGAATCACTGATGAGAAAGGACAAGAAATAAATTTTGGAGGTGAAGAGATTATGATAGATCTTTTGGTTCGAGAGGTATAAACTCCCACGCGAAGCTAGAGAAGTTTAATTTTCTTCTTCTTATTATTCTTTTTCTTTAAAAACAAAAGAATAAAAATAAAATTTTTTTATTAAAAAATGAGTGAAGTGCCCCCATTAAATAAAAAAAACTTAGATTTAATAATCATCCAAATTTATCTAATAAAGTTTTGTCAGTTATTTGTGGAAGATCAGGATGTGGAAAAACATATCTATTATTTAAAATTTTAACGACTCCAAACTTTTTGGATTATAACAATCTTATAATTTATACAACAACAGCAGAACAACCCGTTTATCAATTTTTAAAATATGGATCTGAAAATAATCTTAAAAAAACAGCAATTGCTTCATTATTCAAAGAATATGAAAAATCTGAAGATGAAGAAGAAATAAGTTCGTGGTGTGAAGAAGCAGCAAAAAATAAACAGTTAGTAGAATCTAATAAAAGTAAGCATATAAAAATACAATTAATAGATGATAGTGGTAATATGCAAGATCCTAGTAAACTAGATAAAACAATGAAACATTGTGTAATTTTTGATGATTGTGTTAATGATAGAAATCAGTCAGTTCAGAGAAATTATTTCACAAGAGGTAGACATAACAACTGTAGTGTATTTTATTTAACACAAAGTATGTATTCATTAGATGGAAGTGTTATTAGAAAGAATGCAAATATATTTATACTATTTGAAATAAATGCAAGAAACTTAAGTGATTTGTTAAGAGATTTATGCGTAAGAAATAAAGATGAATTTAAACAATCGTGTAACAATGCTTGGTCAAAAGATTATGGCTTCATTACAATTAATATTGATAAAAAAATTCATGATAGAGTTATCGAACAATTAATCTCTGACTAGGCTTCGCCTCGAGGGGCTTCGCCCCGACTGAAAGTCGATAGAAGATTTGTTTACTGAGTAATAAAATATTTTTTTACTGAGTAATAAATAATAAAATTTTTATTCTAGACTGATTTAAATAATAATAAATAAACTTTAAAAAGGTAAAGTAGTTATTCCTTCAGGTAAAATTTTTCTTTTATCATCAAATGGATCTAATGCTAATTTATGTTCCTCTTTTAAATACATTTTATGTTTCTTTGAATTAAGTCTATAATTACATGCTGTTTTTATTTTATTATTAAATAATGTATTCTTATAATCTTGAAATGTTATTTGGTTAGCCACTGATGCCTTTGAAATTCCTTTTAATGTTTTATGTGTTTTAATATTATTAGTTGTATCATAACAGCAACATTTAGATTTTAAAAATATAGCTTCTGTTATGAAATCTTCATTTCCTTCTAATTCATCTTTTACTTTACATAATTCTGAAGGATGAATAAAATCTTTTATTTTATCTATTTCTTCATAAAGTGAAGAATTATGCGGTACTGTTAATTCTAAGAAAACGGAATCCTTATCTGTAAAGTGTAATTTATAGTTTTCGCCATAAGCAGGTGCTAAATGATCATATATAAATCTATACATAAATAGTTTAGCTAATTCTAATATAGTGTATCCAATAAAATTAAACTTATCATGTTTTACGCTGATTCGACGTAAATGTACAGCACATAGTTCATCACTGATTCTAGTAGTTCTTTTATATGTAGGTTTCCTTGTTAAATTTTGAAACCTATCTTTATCATAAACTATTTCAATATTTTGTCTATTACGCACATTTTCTTAAGTCTTACCATAAAATGCATTATTCATTAATTTGAAGAACACGTTTCCAAAATCATCTTTATTTCTTTTAGCTATTTTACGTTTTTCAATATTGAACTCTATATAATCTTTTAACCACCTAGATTTTTGATAAAATAGTTTTCGATGTCTTTTGGTGAGAATCATTCCATGTTCTAAATACCAATCTAGCATTCTTCCTTCAACAACATACTTTCCTTTATTGCTTTGTGTTAACATAAGTTTTTTTGTTGGTCTGTATTTCTTAGGAATTATAGATTTTTGATAATCTGAAAAATCTTCTATATTGGGAATTTTGTTTTCGGGACAGAAAGGAAAATATTTTGTTTTATCTTTTATTTCATCAGGGTATACTAAATCAACTTCATATATATAACTATGATTATAATTTCCATCATATGTTTTTGATAATCAAGAATATTACACCATGACATTTCACCTGTTGGTAATTCTTGTATCATGCAAGAAGAATATAAGCTATTAAAATCATAATATAACAAATAGTTTTCTCTCATGAATTCATCAACTGTTGCTTGACTCTCTTCATCTGATATAAGTCCTTCTATATTTTGATTAAACAATTTTATAAACTGATCGCTTTCTTCTAGATTTAAAATTTTTATATAACCATAATCATCAGGATTTACTTTCTTATTATAACATTTAACATATCTATCACCTAAAACTGATGAAACACCACCTCTAATTTCAGATTCAAAAAATAATAATTTATCATATGTATTTTCTTTATAATGTTTAAGTTTAACATTTGTATGTTTCAATCCTGCTAGCCATGTTAAACCTGGTGTAGAATAACAATAACATGAATCTATTCCGTAATATTCTAAACACATATCACGAAAGTTTTCAAAAAGATCAGCAAGGATTAACACATCTATCTGAAGATATTTCATTGTATAATCATACATTGTTTTACAATCTAACTCTCTCCAATTCTTTTCAGCTTCTACATAGTCTTCTTCAGATAATTGTGATTGTTTTAATGTTGATTTTAATTTATTTATTGGAGGAAGTTTTTGTTCTTTCATTATTTCATTTATTCTATTTATATCTCCAGTTATATATTCATACGGAAATATTCCTTTTAAAGGTTTTAAATTATATTTATTTAACATTTTACATTGTTCAGGTTTCAAAGTTTTTCCCATAACATCTAATGAATAAGGAGTAAAAAATCTAAATGCATCTAAAATTCTAATACAACCTAATTGCATTGAAAAATATTCTTCTTCTGTTTTACATAGTACATTTATTTGTTGTTGTTGTAATTTTTCAGATGAAAATAAATCTTTCATTATTAAATGGAAATCATATTTAGAACCATTGTAGAAATATAAAGGAACAAAGTTATATTTGAATTTATTAGCATTAAGATTACATGAATTATGTGCTGCACCTCTATATATTCCATTTAGATGATCATGATCTTTTACTTTGTCGGCAGAGCCGCCGCTTCGCCTATCAAGATATCTACCTTTGCCATTTTTATAATTTTTTGTAAATTCTTTTCCACAGTAATAACAATTTGTTTCATTAACAAAATTAATTTTTTCTTCATCCGTTAATGGAAGCATTGGTATATTTGTTTCAAGCAATTGTGAAAAACGTCCTTGTAATTCTTCTACTTTATTTGTAAACATTTCTGAACTATCTTCACCATAGTATTGATAATATTCTGATTTAAATAATTCAGGATAATTTGAATGAATGTACATCCCCCAACATAATGGTTTTGTTCAAATAAATATTTTTCTTTACTTTGTTCAGGTGCACTTTTTTCATATTTACAATTATCAGAATCGGGCGAAGCCCTAGAACCTTCGGTTCGATTTTGTGTCATGTTAACATTATATGCTTCGAAATCACAATAAATAGTAAAGGGTACTTTATTTTTCAAATAATGTCTATTATATATTAAATAATCATCTTTAGGAAAAGTATTTTCAACTGCTTCATTTTGTTGGCAATTCTCCAAATGTCTATTCATTTCTTCTTTAGTTCTAAAGCTCGTCATACATTGGAGACAGGGAAAATTAGCATTATCTGAAATTTTTGCAAATATAGAAACATCTTTACACAATATAAAATGACCCTGATAATATAATATATTCGCTTGTGCTGGTTGCTTTGTTTGTTTTAATTTTTCAAATTTATCTTTATATATTTCATGTGTTTCATCAATTTCTTTTGTAAGATTAAATGTATTTCGATGAAAATTTTGGTTTAATATTTGTAGCTGATAAATATATTCTTTATCATATTGTTCTTTATATTGTTGTTGACATTTTTTTAAACATTCATTTTTTTTGATTGGTTTCATTTTCTTCATTATTTAATTCCTTATTGTCTTTATTTAATTCTTGAATCGTTTCTATCTTATTTTGATATTTATGGTGATATTCTTGTAGTAACATTTTTAATTGTTGAAAATAATCTGTTTTACATTTTTGTAAAATTTTATTTAAATTTTGTAATTTTTGTTGATATTCTAAAGATAAAGATAAAGATAAATAATCGGAATCATAATTATAATTACGTCCTATATAATTATTATGATTAATCATTATTGGTGATAATGTTTTAACAATTTGAAATTTTTCAGTACATATTATATTTCCGTGGTAAAAAATATTATGATGCATGTAATTTCCTCTATCATTATAAACTATTTCTGATTGACATAAATTTTTATTATTCAAATAAAATTTTTTTGAATCTGAGTAAAGTGGAGTAATTTTACCAATAGAAACATAATTCACATTTAATTCAAAAACATTTACTTCTATTAAATTTTTATTCTTTTTATGAAACTTTATTAACCTATTATAATCATATAGAAATTCATCTAAGCCATCAGAGAGATCAAATTCATTTATGTATGCTTCTTTATTGTAATGACTCAGTCTTTCTTTGTGATATTTTGCAGGATGTAAATGTGCTATAATACTCCACAGAAAACTATAATCATCTTCATTTTTTATGTTGATTATTTGTGGTGAACTGAAAGGTAAAGGAACATAACTACCACCAGTGTTATTTTTATATTTATCAATTACTATTTTCTTAGATAGTATTTTAACAAATCTCCAACCAGATTCACGTAACTGGGCTTCAATTATACAATTTTCTAATTTAAGTATCATCGATTCAAATATGGGTTGTATATCATTTACATTATGAATTTCTTGTGAATTTGTAAAATGTCCTTGTATTATTTCTTCAGGAATTCCATCATGTCCATTTTTTGTATAAAGTACTTCTACATTCATATAACATTTGAAAGATTTCTTAAATATATTATAAAAGTTTGTTAATACATTATAAAAAGTTTCATCGGTTTCATTATGTTCAACGGGCGAAGCCCTAGAACCTTCGGTTCGTACCGATTCATTAAATAAATATTTTATATCTGTTACAGCTTCATCGGTTTTTTTAGTTTCATCAAATTCATCTATTTCGTCAAATTCATCAGTATCGCTAAATAAATATCTTCCATCTGGTACATGTTCATCTTCACTATTAAAAACTTTTTTATATTCCGAATGTGAATAATCATCAAATATTTTTTTAAATTTTACATCAGTAGCCAATGTTTCTAGATAGTTTTTATAATTATTTAATTTTAATATATTTCCTTCATCAACTCGATCTACATTTCGTAAATGCAATTTACTTTGTAAATGAAATTGATAACTTCTTTTTGTTTGCGACTTTTTTTACATAAGTTACAATAAAACTTGGCATTTTCCATTTTTTTTATTTTTTAAAGAAAAAATTTGTGTTTTAATTTTAGATATAAACATTCTAATATCAAGGTCTTGAGAGTTATTTTATATTATTATATATTTCACGTTCTTTAGTTAATTTATTTTCTTTATCACATTAAGTTTTATCATATTAAGTTTTATCACATTAAGTTTTATCATATTAAGTTTTATCATATTAAGTTTTATCATATAACGTTTTATCAAAAGATAATTTAAATTTATTTTCACTAACTATTGATTCTTCATCATCATAAATTGATTCATCATAAATTGATTCATCAGCATCATAAATTACACTTTTTGGAATTGGATGCCATTCTCTTATTGGAATATCTAACTCTAAATTACATTTTTTATCTGATAATAATTTAATAGAGAAAAATATTGGTCTTTGCTCTCTTTTGGAAAATTTAATAACACCACCATAATCTGAATCATTTTTAGTTTTTATTAAAGATGATAAAATTTTAAATTGATTAGATGTAAAACCTAATTTAAATTTTGTAGACCCGACACATAGTTGTCTAGCAGTATCTTCTACTATTCCATCATTATTATTTTCAATTGTAAGAAAATGAAATTTAGATAAATTTTGATTATATGTAGTATTAATATCATGTACATCAGTATGAGATATAAATTTTTCTTCACTTAAATTTTTATAATTACTAATATTTTTATAATCTTTTTTACCATTTACACCTTTTTCAGATGTTTCAGAATCATCATTTATATTATCATCATCTATATTATTATCATTATTATTATTATAAGATTCTTTAAAATTATTATTATTATAAGATTCTTTAAGATCGGGCAAAGCCCTAGAACCTTCGGTTCGTTTATTATGATTATGATTATGGCCATTGTTAATAGTATAAGGTGTTGTCCACATATAAATTTTTTCTTGTTGTGCTAAACCATTTATATAAGATTTTAACTAATTAATATTTAAATTTGAATATAATCCTATATATGTATCATCATCATATCTTTGTGGCATTTCTGATGTTTCATGTTCATAAATTGTATCTCTATAATATACTTGACATAATAATTCTTCGCTATGTTTTTTACTTTCTATATGAATATTATTTTGGTTTTGTTCATCAACAAATAATCTTATTTTTTCTTTTGAAAAAGATTTTAATTTTCTAACTAATTCTCTAATATTGATATAATTAATTATTTTAGTTTCTATCCAATCAGTATTACTAATTGGTAACACTGCTCTAATAAAACCATCAACATTATTATATCCTATTATAACCATATTTTCTTTATTTAATTCCACATATGCAACATCATTATACTTACTTACAATATCCATAAATTTTATAAATGGATCACCTGGAAAAATACAATAGTTGGTTTCTATAGAAGGTAAACCTTTAGTCTGTTCTTTGAATATTTCAGCTTGTAATTCAAACAAAACATTAACATCTGTACATGGATTATTATCATTATCAAAACATTTATTTTCAAATCCCGATGATCTCGTCGAATAAGAAGAACAGGATGATGCGGACGAATATAATTTTTTTAAATTTGCTTTATCCATTTTTTTATTTTTATTAGAAAAAATTTTATTTTTTTATTTTTATTAGAAAAAATTTTATTTTTTTTCTCATTATATAAAAAAATTACTTTTTTACTGTTTTAAAATGATGTTACCAAATGTTGGTGGAGGTGCATATATCCCGAATAATCGTGAATCAGAAATAGAAATAGAAAATTATATCATGAAAACTGGAGACGTTTTATCTGGTCCATTGCATCTTTCTATTCTTCCGCAACAAAATACAGAGTTAACAAATAAACAATATGTTGATACACAAATCAATGACTTAAAAGAAAAATATATAAACGATGTTTTGGTTCCACTGATGAATGAATTAAAGTTGCTAAAACTTAATGACAAATCATTAAACGAAAAATTATTAAAACTTGATAAAAAGGATAGAGAGCTAGAAGCAGATATAGCAAAACTTTTTAAAAAGATTTCAGAACAATCAAAAATTTTAATATTACTTTCTATAAAGTTAAAATCTGCAGTCATTAAAAATAAACATCAGATACAACTATTGAAAGAACAATTAGAAGATGAAATAGAAAATCTACCTGAAAGAATTAAAAAAAGTTTAAAGCAGTCACAAACTACATTCCAAAAAAGTGTTGATGAATTAAGTTCTAAAATTACTGAACAAATGAAAAAGATGAATAGAATAATAAATGAAGTAAACTCACTTAATCAAAAAGTTGATAAAATGAAAACTCTTAAAATCAATTTAGAAAATGAATTAAAGAAAAATTTACAAGAAACTCTAAAGAAAATAAAGAACAGTTAGATTCTGTTAAAAGACAATTAGATGTTCTTAAAATTAAGTTAAATGCTCTTAAAGCGGCGTTGAAGATGAATCAGGAGAAAATGCAAGTTAATAGAAAAGAAATTAAAGTACATTACACGCTGCTTGACGCAATAGATAAAGTGCAACGGAAAGTTAATAAAGTTGTCACGAAGTTGTTGGACATTCACACACGTAAATCTTGATCGGACCAAAGGTCCTCAGGTTACTAACCAATCATAAACGTAAATCTTAACACGTAGATATTTTTCACCAAAGTCAAATTTAATCTTAAAAAATGCCTATAATTTATAAACACAATCTTAAACATTTTGCTTCAAATCAAAAAATTGCTCATGAACCATCTATAAAATCTGTTTACCATTATGACAGTGTAGAAACAATTCAAAAAGAAGGGGCTGGAATCTTTTCCGGTATTGGAAGTATCGTTAACTTAATTAAAAATAATAAAGATTTGATTACATCTGCTGCAAAAGGAGCAGCTGCTATAGGTAGTACAGCTAGTGCAATATCAAATGCTGTTAAGTCTCAAAACGAATTAAAACAACTAGAAGCTATTCGTAAACTTAGGAATGATTCTGAAGAGCTAAAAAAATTAAAAAAAACTTTCAGAGGAAACAAAAAACAAAATTGCTAACATAGCTGTGGGGGGTGAAACCTTGAGGAGCGGAGCTCCGTCTGATAGTAAACATAATGAAAATAAAATTAATGAAAAAACAATTGAAGAAATAAGAGGCAATGGCACGCACTTAGGTACTGGTATTAATAGCGGAGCTGGTCTAGCAAAATTCTAAAATTAAATTTTAATAAATTTTTTTTAGTAAAATTTTTTTAGCAAAATTTTTTTTAGTAAAATTATTTTAGCAAAATTTTTTTTAGTAAAATTATTTTAGTAAAAGTTTTCTGTGTGTGAGAAAAAACAAAAAGTCAAATTATTTTTTTAAAAAATGTCATCGCTTATCGAAAATAAATTTAGATTAGACGATCCTCCGTTCGTCAGTTATAATCAACAAAAGAATGACTTTATAAGAATTGCTATGATTCCCGGATCTTCCAGTAGAGTAAATACTGGAGGAGATTTAATTTTTGAAGTTGATAATCAACAAAGTTATTTATATCTACCTGATTCATTTTTACGCTGTGAATATTCTTTATATAGTGATGCCAATTTTACAACACCATTACCAGATACCGATAATATTGCACTAGAGAATAATTTCTTTCCAAGATTATTTACACAAATGCGTTTAGATGTTGCAACTCAAAATATAGAAACAATAAGTGATTCTCCAGGTGTAATTGATACAATGCTTAGATTTGTAACAATTGGTGAAAATAATAAAAAGCATGAAATCGAAGGTTGGTTTCCTGATACTAATGATGGTATAATTGTTGATGATTTAACTCACGCTGGAACAGATGCAGCAGGAATTGCGAAAGATGTAGAAAATATTGCAAAACATTTAAATAAAACAAATAATACTACATATAAAGAAAGACATGAATTTAACAAGAAAAGTAAACAGACAGTTAATTGGTCATTGTCTCCATTATTCGGATATTTAGATTATGACAAAATATCATGTCAATTAAAATTTAAATTAATAATTCATCGTACGGCAAATAATGAATTAATCTTTTTTGGTAAGACTGGAAAAAAAGCATATTTAAAAATTGATAGACTTGAATGGTGGATTAAGCATATTACTCCTAGTTTAGAGGTTGAAACAGCTATTGCAAAAAGATTAAATACTAACAAACCAATTCCAGTAAATTTTCTAAAGCGTACTGCTAGTTCAGTAACTTTTTCCGAACAAAGATTTAACTGGCATTTTACTAGAACTGCGAATACTCCAAGATATTTATTACTAACTTTTCAAAGAAATAATTCTCCAAGTTTTGATAAGAACAACAATCTTTTTCATATTAATACAATTCGAAGTTCACAAGTTTCATTAAATCAAACCCGATATCCAATTGATCCAATAAGATTCGATGATACCAATAATCAATTTATGGAAGGATATGATTCTTATCGAAATCTTTGTATAGAATTTGGAGTTGAACCACAATTAACTCCTGGAGATTGGAGACATTTATATCCTGTTTTCTGTTTCGATTTAAGTGCACAATCTGAAGATATTATCAAGACTCGTTGCGATGTAACAATTAATATTGAAAAGAAAGATTCCACAACTTCATTGATGGCTTATGGTTTATTGCTAGAAGATGTAAAATATTCTATTGAAATTCTTAATGGAAAGATGGCAAGGATAGGCTAAAGCCCAAGACTTCGTCGATTAATTAATTTTTTTTGATAACTTAAAATTTTGACAACTAGAATAGATAAAAAATTTTTGATAACTTAAAATTTTTTCATAACTAGAATAGATTAAAAATTTTTCGTAACTTAAAATTTTTTTATTAAAAATGTCGCAAGCGAAAAGTAATAATAATAAAACTGTTGAATTAAAATTACGTAATATTGTTGACAAAAATACCCCTAAAACTATTACAATTAACAAAAAAAAGTATTACATAAGTAAACCAATGATAGAGAATATTCAATTACAAGAAGAAAAGAATGGTGGAATTCTCCCATTAATTCCACTAATAATAGGAGGCATAGCAGCAGCAGGAAGTGTTGCAGGTGGGACAGCTGGTATTGTCCAAGCAGTAAATAAAAATAAATCAGAGAAAGCAGCATTAGAAGAACAAAAACGTCATAATAGAGAGTTAGAGAAAGTTGCTAGGGGTGACGGAATAGTAGATAATTTTATTAGTAAATTAAAATTCGTTGATGAAGGAAAACGAGTTCTTAAGAATATTCTCCACAATGTTGATGATTTAATTGAAATTAAAGAAACAAAAGATGGTTCTGGAATATATCTAAGTCCTAGTATGATTCGGTAATAACCTCAGGACCTTTGGTTCGATCGGCTAAAGCCTCTGAACAAAGTTCCATTCGGTAAAACTTTTATTTTATCTTTTAAAATGAATTCTACAAATTCCGAAAATTTAATTAAACTAAAAATTGCTAATTTAGATTTATTAAATTATCTATTAAACAAAAACAAGAACTCAAATATTCAGCATATTGGAGGTGGCATACAAAAAGCATTAGAAAACTTTCCTGGATTTATTTGGAGTAAATATTAGAAAGAAAAACATCTTCCTGGTCATTCATATACCGGTTCAGGAACTCGATTAGATATAAGACTAGATGAGAATAATAATCCGAAACCAGGTGAAGAACCAATAAATAGAGTAGATGCCGCAGCTTTCAGACATGATTTAGCTTATCGAAATCATCACCTAAGTTCTCGTCTGTAGCTGATAGGAAAATGATTCAGGAATTAGATAGTATTCAAAATCCTACATTTAGAGAAAAAATTGAAAGAATGTTTGTTAAGAAAGCTTTACAAGCTAAAATATTATTCGGTCAGGGTTTAAATGAAACGACAGCAAAGCTGTCTGAGAGCAACGCTCGAACCTACGCGTCCGAAATTCATAAAGAATACAGAAGGCCTAAATATTTATTGAAAGTAAAAGTATTTAATAAAGATGATATTTGGAGTGCTGATCTTGTTCATATGCCGAATGATTCTGATTATAAATACGCATTGACCGTTATAGATTTATATACACGATACGCTTGGGTAAAGCCTTTAAAAAACAAAAGTGGTCTATCAGTTAAATATGCGTTTGAAGAAATCTTTAAAGAAAGTAAGAGAAAGCCAAAAAATTGTTTGTTGATAAAGGGTCGGAGTTTTATAACCGAAACGTTCAGCCACTATTTGAAACTGTTTATTCAACTGAAAACGCTGGAAAGGCTGTAGTAATTGAGCTATTCAATAGATCATTAAAAAATAAAATTTTCAAGAAATTTACTGAGCAAAGAAATCAGAAATGGTTGAACATATTACCAGGAATTGTAGAGCAGTACAATAATAAAGTTCATTCAGGTAGTGAAGAAACCCCAAAGAATGCTTCTGACGACCCTGATTTGATCCGAAAGAAAATATTCGAAAATAATTATTCGAATGAGAGTAATCCGAATTTACAGAAACTTAAGCCGAAATTTAAAATTGGAGATAGAGTTAGAATATTTAAGTATAAGAATAAATTTGAAAAAGGCTTTGTTGGCTATTGGACGAAAGAGATATTTGAAGTGTGTAAAATAAATCAAACTTATCCGATTACTTACGAAATCAAATATTTAGATGATGAAGATATCAGAGGCCGATTTTATCAAAATGAATTACAACGAACTGATTTTTAATTATCATTATCATTATTTATTATTGGAACTAACGTTTCGGGAATGAAATTCCCTTGTTCAATTCTAACATAATATCTAGAAATGGTACTCCTTTTTGTAATTTAAATAAAACATAAAGACATAATTGGCCACAATAAGTAGTTCCTGTTTTTTGAATTTGAAATGTATTATAAGTTCCATTTTCAAGTAATTTTTTAACTTCGTTTGTAGGTGGAAGTCCGTATGAGTCAAAATAGTAATTATCTCCATTTTTATTAGACATACCTGCAAACCAATGTACACCTTTTTCATCTGACGTATGAAGATTTGTTATGAAATTTATAGTTATTGTTGGCTTATTTTTTAGGAATTGTAATTCGTCTCTCATCAATATTTGAAAATTCTTTATTCCCAATTGATTTGCGATTTTCTTTAGATCAAAATTCGTTGTTTGTGTTCCATATAATTTTAAAAACTGATTTATGTTGCTCATTTTATAATAAAAAAATTTCTTAAGGGACCCCTAGAAGTCAGAAGGGACCCCCAGAAATTAGAAGGGAGGGGGTAGTAGAACTACGTTCATATGATATTGAAGGATACATCCCCGCCGTTTCTTTCACTTTTGTTTCTTCCACTTTTAAAGAAATATTATTAGTCACATGATATATTTTAAAAACCTGAAGAATGGATAAAATTTATGAATTTGAAATTCTCAACTTTCATGATTTTCGGTGTCCTGGAACGGTCATTATTTTGGGGGTGTAAAATTGTAATTCTCAAATTTGAGATTCTTAACTTTTATGATTTTTTCGGTGTCCTGGAACGGTCATGATTTTAAGGGTGAAAATTGTAATTCACAAATTTGAGATTTTGAAAAATTTGAAAAATTGGGTATTTTTAAAAACGCCTAAATTTATGAATTTAGGTCTTAAAAACCTGAAATAATGACCTAAATTGATAAATTTAGTCGTTTTTAAAGGTGCAAAAAAATTGAAAAATGGGGTGTCTTGGAACGGTCTTTTGCCCATTACTGATGCTATCATCGGAGCTCAGAGAGACGACCAACCTTTGACAATCGCTCTCGTCTTAATGAAAAGTCTCTGTCGGTTCCACGCTTATATAGTTTGTGGCGATCAGCTGATGACGTAATGCCCATCATCCAAAAACTTTAAACCCGGCTATCTCCGGTTCTAGTGCTCCGATTGACTTCAAATTTTGATAGCCACGTTTTTTCGCTCTCCCCTTACATTTAAGACATCCCTCGACTCTCTACGATCACCAGAAGCCGAGCTGAAAAAAACTCGATTTTTAACAGGCTCTCACTTGGAAACGAAACCTTCCACAGATCTGAAAAGATAGGATCCCACAGAATAAAGTGCGGTCTTGCCCCTAAAAGAAACTGAAGCTCTTCATTCACTGCCAATCTTCCGCAATTTACCGCCAAAGGTGGTCACAATTTAACATTTTCACGAAAAAATATCATGTGTAGACCCAGTGTGAAGAAAATTTTCAACTTTTTCTTTCCGATTTACTTGCAAACTCAAGTAATGGGCGAAAGACCGTTCCAGGACACCATAAAATTCAAAAAATAGTATCTTTAAAAACGACATAAATTCATGAATTTTAACCCTTTTTCAGGTTATGAAGACCTAAATTCTTAAATTTAGGCGTTTTTGAAAATACCCAATTTTTCAAATTTTTCTAAATCTCAAAATTTGAGAATTACAATTTTTACCCCCAAAATCATGACCGTTCCAGGACACCGAAAATCATAAATGTTCAGAATCTCAAATTTGTGATTATGGCATTTCACCCGCCCTTAAAATCATGACCGTTCCAGGACACCGAAAAAATCATAAAAGTTGAGAATTTCAAATTTGAGAATTACAATTTTCATTGCTCAAATCATGACCGTTCCAGGACACCACATCAAAAAATTGGTATTTTTAAAAACGTCTACATTCATGAGTTTAGGTCTTAAAACCTGAATTTTATCCATTTTTCAGGATTTTAAAATATGAGATAACTACGTTTATGTGTCTAAACTTACGGGTCTAAAATATTTCTTTAAAAATGGAAGAAACAAAAGTGGAAGAAACCACGACGGCAACGGCGGTGACGAAAATGGAAGAAACCACAAGAATATATCCTTCGTTATCTCAATTAAACTTTTACGGAGCAGCGTGACTTCTTTTTCTCTCTCGATCCTGTCTGTTACAGGAATATTGTTTTCACAATGACATGCATTCTTTAAAACAATTGCCTGTCTTCAATGAGAATAATTCCCGTATGCTTTTAATAGAATGACCTTGAACGCTAATGGAAATTTTCACCAAAATTGTTCTGGGAGCCGGAAAATGTGTCAGAAAGTTTGTCGACATGGCTGTCGATAAAAGTGCCGACATAGTTGTCGATAACAGTGCCAATATGGTTCGACAGTTTGTGTATTTTTCCATTCAAAACAATGTCGCATGAATTATGGAAATTGAAATGAAGAGAAATGCTCATTCATTTATCTTCTCTCTCATATGTCTATTGTATTTAGATTGTATTTGTTCTTTTGTTCTCATAGTGTGAATGAGATTTCACAACCCGCATCATGCGCTATTGTCTGTGATTTCCTTCACCCGTATCAGCTGTCACAATTTTAGCAGCTGCTACACGCCAATTCTTTTGAGAAATTTCTGAAATAGATTTTATTCCATTTAAAATGAGCAACATAAATGATTTCTGAAAACAATACGGCAAACAAACCACGACAAAATTCGATTTAAATAAGATCGCAAATCAATTAGGAATAAAGAATTTTCACCTATTGATGAGAAATGAATTGCTGTTGATTAAAGATGTGCGCAGCACTAACTCTGCTAATAAACTGATTTTTTACAATGTAACGTTTTAATGAAGATTAAATTAAATCATTTCAAAATCGAATAAGTAGTAAGGAAAGTCATCACTATGGAACAGTTTTAAATCAATACCCCCCCTTCTGACTTCTAGGGGTCCCCATAAGAAATTTTTTTATTATAAAATGAGCAACATAAATCAGTTTTTAAAATTATATGGAACGCAAACAACTTGATCTAAAGAAAATCGCAAATCAATTGGGAATAAAGAATTTTCACATATTGATGAGAGACGAATTACAATTCCGAAAAAATAAGCCAACTGTAAATTTCATAACAAATCTTCACACGTCAGACCAAAAAGGAGTACATTGGTCAGCGGGGCATAGAAATAAAAATGGAGATAATTACTATTTCGACTCTTATGGATTACCTCCGACAAATGAAGTCAAAAAATTACTTGGAAATGGAATTTATAATACATTTCAAATTAAAAAACCGGGAACTACTTATTGTGGTCAATTATGTCTTTTTAAATTACAGGAAGGAGTACCATTTCTAGATATTATGTTAGAATTGAATAATAATAATAATGATAATGATAATTAAAAATCAGTTCGTTGTAATTCATTTTGATAAAATCGGCCTCTGATATCTTCATCATCTAAATATTTGATTTCGTAAGTAATCGGATAAGTTTGATTTATTTTACACACTTCAAATATCTCTTTCGTCCAATAGCCAACAAAGCCTTTTTCAAATTTATTCTTATACTTGAATATTCTAACTCTATCACCAATTTTAAATTTCGGCTTAAGTTTCTGCAAATTCGGATTACTCTCATTCGAATAATTATTCTCGAATATTTTCTTTCGGATCAAATCAGGGTCGTCAGAAGCATTCTTTGGGGTTTCTTCACTACCTGAATGAACTTTATTATTGTACTGCTCTACAACTCCTGGTAATATCTTCAAGCATTTCTGATTTTCTTGCTCAGTAAATTTCTTGAAAATTTTATTTTTTAATGATCTATTGAATAGCTCAATTACTACAGCCTTTCCAGCGTTTTCAGTTGAATAAACAGTTTCAAATAGTGGCTGAACGTTTCGGTTATAAAACTCCGACCCTTTATCAACAAACAATTTTTTGGCTTTCTCTTACTTTCTTTAAAGATTTCTTCAAACGCATATTTAACTGATAGACCACTTTTGTTTTTTAAAGGCTTTACCCAAGCGTATCGTGTATATAAATCTATAACGGTCAATGCGTATTTATAATCAGAATCATTCGGCATATGAACAAGATCAGCACTCCAAATATCATCTTTATTAAATACTTTTACTTTCAATAAATATTTAGGCCTTCTGTATTCTTTATGAATTTCGGACGCGTAGGTTCGAGCGTTGCTCTCAGACAGCTTTGCTGTCGTTTCATTTAAACCCTGACCGAATAATATTTTAGCTTGTAAAGCTTTCTTAACAAACATTCTTTCAATTTTTTCTCTAGATGTAGGATTTTGAATACTATCTAATTCCTGAATCATTTTCCTATCAGCTACAGACGAGAACTTAGGTGATGATTTCGATAAGCTAAATCATGTCTGAAAGCTGCGGCATCTACTCTATTTATTGGTTCTTCACCTGGTTTCGGATTATTATTCTCATCTAGTCTTATATCTAATCGAGTTCCTGGACCGGTATATGAATGACCAGGAAGATGTTTTTCTTTCTAATATTTACTCCAAATAAATCCAGGAAAGTTTTCTAATGTTTTTTGTATGTCACCTCCGGTATGCTGACAATTTGAGGTTTTATGTACTTTTAAGAGATAATTCAATAAATCTAAATTAGCAATTTTTAATCTAATTAAATTTTCGGAATTTGTGGAATTTGCAGAATCCATTTTTAAAGATAAAAAAATTTTAAAAGATAAAATAAAAGTTTTACCGAATCGGACCAAAGGTCCTGAGGTTATTACCTTATCATACTAGGACTTAGATATATTCCAGAACCATCTTTAGTTTCTTTAGTTTCAATTAAATCATCAACATTGTGGAGAATATTTTTAAGAACTCGTTTTCCTTCATCAACTAATTTTAATTTACTAATAAAATTATCTACTATTCCGTCACCCCTAGCAACTTTCTCTAACTCTCTATTATGACGCTTTTGTTCTTCTAATGCTGCTTTCTCTGATTTATTTTTATTTACTGCTTGGACAATACCAGCTGTCCCACCTGCAACACTTCCTGCAGCTGCTATGCCACCTATTATTAGTGGAATTAATGGGAGAATTCCGCCATTCTTTTCTTCGTGTAATTGAATATTCTCTATCATTGGTTTACTTATGTAATACTTTTTTTATTAATCGTAATAGTTTTAGGGGTGTTTTTGTCAACAATATTACGTAATTTTAATTCAACAGTTTTATTATTATTACTTTTCGCTTGCGACATTTTTAATAAAAAAATTTTTAGTTATCAAAAATTTTTAATCTATTCTAGTTATGAAAAAATTTTAAGTTAACAAAAATTTTAATTAACTTATCCTAGCCATCTTTCCATTAAGAATTTCAATAGAATATTTTACATCTTCTAGCAATAAACCATAAGCCATCAATGAAGTTGTGGAATCTTTCTTTTCAATATTAATTGTTACATCGCAACGAGTCTTGATAATATCTTCAGATTGTGCACTTAAATCGAAACAGAAAACAGGATATAAATGTCTCCAATCCCCAGGAGTTAATTGTAGTTCAAATCCAAATTCTATACAAAGATTTCGATAAGAATCATATCCTTCCATAAATTGATTATTGGTATCATCGAATCTTAATGGATCAATTGGATATCGGGTTTGATTTAATGAAACTTGTAAACTTCGAATTGTATCAATATGAAAAAGATTATTGTTCTTATCAAAACTTGGAGAATTATTTCTTTGAAAAGTTAGTAATAAATATCTTGGAGTATTCGCAGTTCTAGTAAAATGCCAGTTAAATCTTTGTTCGGAAAAAGTTACTGAACTAGCAGTACGCTTTAGAAAATTTACTGGAATTGGTTTGTTAGTATTTAATCTTTTTGCAATAGCTGTTTCAACCTCTAAACTAGGAGTAATATGCTTAATCCACCATTCAAGTCTATCAATTTTTAAATATGCTTCTTTTCCAGTCTTACCAAAAAAGATTAATTCATTATTTGCTGTGCGATGAATTATTAATTTAAATATTAATTGACATGATATTTTGTCATAATCTAAATATCCGAATAATGGAGACAATGACCAATTAACTGTCTGTTTACTTTTCTTGTTAAATTCATGTCTTTCTTTATATGTAGTATTATTTGTTTTATTTAAATGTTTTGCAATATTTTCTACATCTTTCGCAATTCCTGCTGCATCTGTTCCAGCGTGAGTTAAATCATCAACAATTATACCATCATTAGTATCAGGAAACCAACCTTCGATTTCATACTTTTATTATTTTCACCAATTGTTACAAATCTAAGCATTGTATCAATTACACCTGGAGAATCACTTATTGTTTCTATATTTTGAGTTGCAACATCTAAACGCATTTGTGTAAATAATCTTGGAAAGAAATTATTCTCTAGTGCAATATTATCGGTATCTGGTAATGGTGTTGTAAAATTGGCATCACTATATAAAGAATATTCACAGCGTAAAAATGAATCAGGTAGATATAAATAACTTTGTTGATTATCAACTTCAAAAATTAAATCTCCTCCAGTATTTACTCTACTGGAAGATCCGGGATTCATAGCAATTCTTATATAGTCATTCTTTTTTTGATTATAACTGACGAACGGAGGATCGTCTAATCTAAATTTATTTTCGATAAGCGATGACATTTTTATAAAAAATGATTTGACTTTTTGTTTTTCTCACACACAGAAAAAATGTTACTAAAAAATTTTACTAAAATATAATTTTAGAATTTTGCTAGACCATTGCCTCTTATTTCTTCAATTGTTTTTTCATTATTTTTATTTTCATTATGTTTACTATCAGTCCCTACAGCTATGTTAGCAATTTTGTTTTTTGTTTCCTCTGAAAGTTTTTTTAATTTTTTTGGTTCTTCTGAATCATTCTTAAGTTTACGAATAGCTTCTAGTTGTTTTAATTCGTTTTGAGACTTAACAGCATTTGATATGGCAATAGCTGTACTACCTATAGCAGCTGCTCCTTTTGCAGCAGATGTAATCAAATCTTTATTATTTTTAATTAAGTTAACGATACTTCCAATACCAGAAAAGATGCCAGCCCCTTCTTTTTGAATTGTTTCTACACTGTCATAATGGTAAACAGATTTCATAGATGGTTCATGCGCTATTTTATTATTTGAAGCAAAATGTTTAAGATTGTGTTTATGAATTATAGGCATTTTTTAAGATTAAATTTGACTTTTGGAAAAAATATTTACGTTAAGATTTACGTTTGTGAATGTCCAACAACCGCGTGATAACTTTATTAATTTTCTTTTGCACTTTATCTATTGCGTCAAGTAGCGTGTGATGTACTTTAATTTCTTTTCTATTAACTTGCATTTTCTCCTGATTCATCTTCAACGCCGTTTTAAGAGCATTTAACTTAATTTTAAGAACATCTAATTGTCTTTTAAGAGCATCTAACTGTTCTTTATTTTCTTTAGAGTTTCTTGTAAATTTTTCTTTAATTCATTTTCTAAATTGATTTTAAGAGTTTTCATTTTATCAACTTTTGATTAGGTAGTTTTATTCAGGTAGTTTTTCTATTTGATCTTCTAATTGTTCTTTCAATAGTTGTATCTGATGTTTATTTTTAATGACTGCAGATTTTAACTTTATAGAAAGTAATATTAAAATTTTTGATTGTTCTGAAATCTTTTTAAAAAGTTTTGCTATATCTGCTTCTAGCTCTCTATCCTTTTTATCAAGTTTTAATAATTTTTCGTTTAATGATTTGTCATTAAGTTTTAGCAACTTTAATTCATTCATCAGTGGAACCAAAACATCGTTTATATATTTTTCTTTTAAGTCATTGATTTGTGTATCAACATATTGTTTATTTGTTAACTCTGTATTTTGTTGCGGAAGAATAGAAAGATGCAATGGACCAGATAAAACGTCTCCAGTTTTCATGATATAATTTTCTATTTCTATTTCTGATTCACGATTATTCGGGATATATGCACCTCCACCAACATTTGGTAACATCATTTTAAAACAGTAAAAAAGTAATTTTTTTATATAATGAGAAAAAATAATAAAACTTTTTCTAATAAAAATAAAAAAATAAATTTTTTTCTAATAAAAATAAAAAATGGAAAAACGAAATTTAAAAAAATTATATTCGCCCGCATCATCCTGTTCTCCTTATTCGACGAGATCAACGGGATTTGAAAATAAATGTTTTGATAATAATAATAATAATAATCCATGTATAGATGTAAATATTTTATTTGAATTACAAGCTGAAATATTTAGAGAACAGACTAAAGGTTTACCTTCTATAGAAACTAACTATTGTATTTTCCTAGGTGATCCATTTATTAAATTTATGGATATTGTTAGAAAATATAATGATCTGGCTTATGTAGAATTAAATAAAGAAAATATGGTTATAATAGGCCATAATAATGTTGATGGTTTTATTAGAGCAGTATTACCAATTACTAATACTGATTGGACAGAAACTAAAATTATCAATTATATCAATATTAAAGAATTAGTTAAAAAATTAAAATCGTTTTCAAAGGAAAAAATAAGATTATTTGTTGATGAACAAAATCAATATAACATTCACATAGAGAGTAAAAAACATAACGAAGAATTATTATGTCAAGTTTATTATAGAGATACAATTTATAAACAAGAAACATTAGAAATGCCCCAAAGATATGATGATGATACATATATAGGATTATATTCAAATTTAAATATTACATAAATGGTTTAGCTCATCAAGACAAAATTTATATGTGGGCAACACCTTATACTATTAACAATGACCATAATCATAATCATAATAATTTTAAAGAATCTGATAATAATAATTTTAAAGAATCTTATAATAATAATAATGATAATAATATAGATGATGATAATATAAATGATGATTCTGAAACATCTGAAAAAGGTGTAAATGGTAAAAAAGATTACAAAAATATTAGTAATTATAAAAATTTAAGTGAAGAAAAAATTATATCTCATACTGATGTACATGATATTAATACTACATATAATCAAAGTTTGTCTAAATTTCATTTTCTTACAATTGAAAATAATAATGATGGTATAGTTGAAGATACTGTTAGACAACTATGTGTCGGGTCTACAAAATTTAAAATAGGATTCACATCTAATCAATTAAAAATTTTGTCATCTTTAATAAAAACTAAAAATGATTCAGATTATGGTGGTGTTATTAAATTTTCCAAAAGAGAGCAAAGACCAATATTTTTCTCTATTATATTATTATCAAATAATAAATATAATTTAGAATTAGATATTCCCATCAGGGAATGGTATCCTATCAGGGAATGGCATCCTATACCAAAAAGTGTAATTTATGATGTTGAAGAATCAATTTATGATGATGATGATGAGGAATCAATTGATGATGATGATGAAGAATCAATAGTTAGTGAAAATAAATTTAAATTATCTTTTGATAAAACTTAATATGATAAAACTTAATATGATAAAACTTAATGTGATAAAACTTAATATGATAAAACATAATGTGATAAAGAAAATAAAATAACTTAAGAACGTGAAATATATAATAATATAAAATAAATCTGAAGACCTTGATATTAGAATGTTTATATCTAAAATAAAAACACAAATTTTTTCTTTAAAAAATAAAAAAATGGAAAATACCAAGTTTTATTGTAACTTATGTAAAAAAAAGTTGCAAACAAAAAGAAGTTGTCAATCTCATTTAAATGGTAAATTGCATTTACAAAATGTAGATCGAGTTGATGAAGGAAATATATTAAAATTAAATAATTATAAAAACTATCGAGAAACATTGGCTACTGATGTAAAATTTAAAAAAATATTTGATGATTATTCACATTCGGAATATAAAAAAGTTTTTAATAGTGAAGATGAGTCCATACCAGGTGAAGATATTTATTTAGCGATACTGATGAATTTAACGAAATAGATGAATTTGATGAAGCTGAACGAACCGACGAAGCCTAACGAACCGAAGGTTCTAGGGCTTCGCCCATAACAGATATTAAACACTTATTTAATGAATCTGTACGAACTGAAGGTTCTAGGGCTTCGCCCGTTGAATATAATGAAACCGATAAAACTTTTTATAATGTATTAACAAACTTTTATAATATATTTAGAAAATCTTTCAAATGTTATATGAATGTAGAAGTACTTTATACAAAAAATGGACCTGATGGAATTCCTGAAGAAATAATACAAGGACATTTTACAAATTCACAAGAAATTCATAATGTAAATGATATACAACCCATATTTGAATCGATGATACTTAAATTAGAAAATTGTATAATTGAAGCCCAGTTACGTGAATCTGGTTGGAGATTTGTTAAAATACTATCTAAGAAAATAGTAATTGATAAATATAAAAATAACACTGGTGGTAGTTATGTTCCTTTACCTTTCAGTTCACCACAAATAATCAACATAAAAAATGAAGATGATTATTGTTTTCTGTGGAGTATTATAGCACATTTACATCCTGCAAAATATCACAAAGAAAGACTAAGTCATTACAATAAAGAAGAATACATAAATGAATTTGATCTCTCTGATGGCTTAGATGAATTTCCATATGATTATAATAGGTTAATAAAGTTTCATAAAAAGAATAAAAATTTAATAGAAGTAAATGTTTTTGAATTAAATGTGAATTATGTTTCTATTGGCAAAATTACTCCACTTTACTCAGATTCAAAAAAATTTTATTTGAATAATAAAAATTTATGTCAATCAGAAATAGTTTATAATGATAGAGGAAATTACATGCATCATAATATTTTTTACCAAGGAAATATAATATGTACTGAAAAATTTCAAATTGTTAAAACATTATCACCAATAATGATTAATCATAATAATTATAGAGGACGTAATTATAATTGTGATTATGATTCCGATTATTTATCTTTATCTTTAGAATATCAACAAAAATTACAAAATTTAAATAAAATTTTACAAAAATGTAAAACAGATTATTTTCAACAATTAAAAATGTTACTACAAGAATATCACCATAAATATCAAAATAAGATAGAAACGATTCAAGAATTAAATAAAGACAATAAGGAATTAAATAATGAAGAAAATGAAACCAATCAAAAAATAAATGAATGTTTAAAAAAATGTCAACAACAATATAAAGAACAATATGATAAAGAATATATTTATCAGCTACAAATATTAAATCAAAATTTTCATCGAAATACATTTAATCTTACAAAAGAAATTGATGAAACACATGAAATATATAAAGATAAATTTGAAAAATTAAAACAAACAAAGCAACCAGCACAAGCGAATATATTATATTATCAGGGTCATTTTATATTGTGTAAAGATGTTTCTATATTTACAAAAACTTCAGATAATGCTAATTTTCCCTGTCTCCAATGTATGACGAGCTTTAGAACTAAAGAAGAAATGAATAGACATTTGGAGAATTGCCAACAAAATGAAGCAGTTGAAAATACTTTTCCTAAAGATGATTATTTAATATATAATAGACATTATTTGAAAAATAAAGTACCCTTTACTATTTATTGTGATTTCGAAGCATATAATGTTAACATGACACAAAATCGAACCGAAGGTTCTAGGGCTTCGCCCGATTCTGATAATTGTAAATATGAAAAAAGTGCACCTGAACAAAGTAAAGAAAAATATTTATTTGAACAAAAACCATTATGTTGGGGAATGTACATTCATTCAAATTATCCTGAATTATTTAAATCCGAATATTATCAATGCTATGGTGAAGATAGTTCAGAAATGTTTACAAAGAAAGTAGAAGAACTACAAGGACGTTTTTCACAATTGCTTGAAACAAATATACCAATGATTCCATTAACGGATGAAGAAAGAAAACATTTTTATAATGAAATAAAATGTTATTACTGTGGAAAAGAATTTGTAAAAAATTATAAAAATGGCAAAGGTAGATATCTTGATAAGCGAAGCGACGGCTCTGCCGACAAAGTAAAAGATCATGATCATCTAAATGGATTATATAGAGGTGCAGCACATAATTCTTGTAATCTTAATGCTAATAAATTTAAATATAACTTTGTTCCTTTATATTTCTACAATGGTTCTAAATATGATTTCCATCTAGTAATGAAAGATTTATTTTCATCTGAAAAATTACAACAACAACAAATAAATGTACTATGTAAAACAGAAGAAGAATATTTTTCAATGCAATTAGGTTGTATTAGAATTTTAGATGCATTTAGATTTTTTACTCCTTATTCATTAGATGTTATGGGAAAAACTTTGAAACCTGAACAATGTAAAATGTTAAATAAATATAATTTAAAACCTTTAAACGGAATATTTCCGTATGAATATATAACTGGAGATATAAATAGAATAAATGAAATAATGAAAGAACAAAAACTTCCTCCAATAAATAAATTTAAATCAACATTAAAACAATCACAATTATCTGAAGAAGACTATGCAGAAGCTGAAAAAAATTGGAGAGAGTTAAATTGTAGAACAATGTACGATTATACAATGAAATATCTTCAGATAGATGTGTTAATACTAGCTGATCTATTTGAAAACTTTCGTGATATGTGTTTAGAATATTACGGAATAGATTTATGTTATTGTTATTCTACACCAGGTTTAACATGGTTAGCAGGATTAAAACATACTGGTGTTAAACTTAAACATTATAAAGAAAATACATATGATAAATTATTATTTTTTGAATCTGGTATTAGAGGTGGAGTTTCATCAGTTTTAGGTAATAGATATGTTAAGTGTTATAATAAGAAAGCAAATCCTGATGATTATGGAATAATGAAACCTTTATCTCCAGAAGAAAGCGGTCAGTTTATAAAATTGTTTAATCAAAATATAGAAGGACTTATATCAAATGAAGATAGTCAAGCAGCAGTTGATGAAATCATGAGGGAAAACTATTTGTTATATTATGATTTTAATAGCTTATATTCTTCTTGCATGATACAAGAATTCCCAACAGGTGAAATGTCATGGTGTAATATTCTTGATTATCAAAAACATATGATGGAAATTATAATCATAGTTATATATGTGAAGTTGATTTAGTATATCCTGATGGAATAAGAGATAAAACAAAATATTTTCCTTTCTGTCCCGAAAACAAAATTCCCAATATAGAAGATTTTTCAGATTATCAAAAATCTTTAATTCCTAAGAAATACAGACCAACAAAAAAACTTATGTTAACACAAAGTAATAAAGGAAAGTATGTTGTTGAAGGAAGAATGCTAGATTGGTATTTAGATCATGGAATGATTCTTTAAAAATTCACCGGAATTTAGTGTATAGAAGATCTAGGTGGTTAAAAGATTCTATAGAGTTCAATATTGAAAAACGTAAAATACCTAAAAGAAATAAAGATGATTTTGGAAACGTGTTCTTCAAATTACTGAATAATGCATTTTATGGTAAGACTTAAGAAAATGTGCGTAATAGACAAAATATTGAAATAGTTTATGATAGAGATAGGTTTCAAAATTAACAAGGAAACCTACATATAAAAGAACTACTAGATTCAGTGATGAACTATGTGCTGTACATTTACGTCGAATCAGCGTAAAACATGATAAGTTTAATTTTATTGGATTCACTATATTAGAATTAGCTAAACTATTTATGTATAGATTTATATATGATTATTTAGCACCTGCTTATGGTAAAAGCTATAAATTACACTTTACAGATACCGATTCTGTTTTCTTAGAATTAACAATACCGTATAATTCTTCACTTGATGAAGAAATTAATAAAATAAAAGATATCATTCATCCTTCTGATTTATGTAAAGTAAAAGATGAATTAGAAGGAAATGAAGATTTCATAACAGAAGCTATATTTTTAAAATCTAAATGTTATTGTTATAACACAACTAATAATATTGAAACACATAAAACATTAAAAGGAATTTTAAAGGCATCAGTGGCTAATCAAATAACATTTCAAGATTATAAAAATGTATTATTTAATAATGAAATAAAAACAGCATGTAATTATAGACTTAATTCAAAGAAACATAAAATGTATTTAAAAGAAGAACATAAATTAGCTTTAGATCCATTTGATGATAAAAGAAAAATTTTACCTGATGGAATAACTACTTCACCTTTTTAATTTTCTAATTTCTAAGATAGACAAATTTGATATATATATATATAAAATAAAAAATAAAATATTATAACACTATATTTGTATATTTTTACCACTCGGTAAACAAATGTTCTATAACTCTATCATGAATTTTTTATCAATATTAATTGTAATGAAGCCACAATCTTTTGACCAAGCATTGTTACACGATTGTTTAAATTCATCTTTATTTCTTACGCATAAATCTCTTAACAAATCACTTAAGTTTCTTGCATTTATTTCAAATAGTATAAATATATTTGCATTCTTTCTAATAACACTTCCGTCTAATGAATACATACTTTGTGTTAAATAAAATACACTACAGTTATTATGTCTACCTCTTGTGAGATAATTTGAACTGACTGATTTCTATCATTAACACAATCATCAAAAATTACACAATGTTTCATTGTTTTATCTGGTTTACTAGGATCTTGCATATTACCACTATCATCTATTAATTGTATCTTTATATGCTTATTTTTATTGGATTCAACAAACTGTTTATTTTTCGCTGCTTCTTCACACCACGAACTTATTTCTTCTTCATCTTCAGATTTTTCCTATTCTTTGAATAATGAAGCAATTGCTGTTTTTTTAAGATTATTTTCAGATCCATATTTTAAAAATTGATAGACGGGTTGTTCTGCTGTTGTTGTATAAATTATAAGATTGTTATAATCCAAAAAGTTTGGAGTCGTTAAAATTTTAAATAATAGATATGTTTTTCCACATCCTGATCTTCCACAAATAACTGACAAAACTTTATTAGATAAATTTGGATGATGATTAAATCTAAGTTTTTTTTTATTTAATGGGGGTACTTCACTCATTTTTTAATAGAAAATTTCAATTTTATTTTTTTTATTTTTTGTTTTTAAAGAAGAAGAAGAATAAGAAGAAGAAAATTAAACTTCTCTAGCTTCGCGTGGGAGTTTATACCTCTCGAACGGGAGTTTATACCTCCTGAACCAAAAGATCTATCATTATCTCTTCACCTCCAAAATTTATTTCTTGTCCTTTCTCATCAGTGATTCTAATGTTAATGTTGTTAATTGTTTTTCTTGTAATAGGAAAATATATTAATGTTTGGGGAAATACATTTAATCTATAACCAATGGGTACAGTAAAAGCTGGAAAACTGAATATTAAATTTGACAATTTGCCATTTATATATCCTCCTTCAATAATGTCACAATGTACAACAATTGAATTTATTTCAGTTATTTTTGGAATCTTCTCACCTAAATGATAACCTTGACTATAGGTTTGTTTATTAAATCCTAATAGCTTTGACAATGATCTATCATGATTAAAATCAACTTGATGATTTTCGTCTAAAGTAAGAGAAAATTTATTAACTGCCGGTTCAACTGCAAAATGTAATTGTTTCTTATCTTTAAATGGTATACCTAAATGTCTCTTAATTTCATATGATAATGTTTCAACTTCATAAGAACCAGGAAGAAAAGTTAGTACTTTCCATGTTTTGCCTTTATCAGTAGAATATCTAAATTGATCATTCACATCTTTGATAACGTTTTGAATAGTGTTAAATGTGGAGAAACTAGTCAATGCAATTTGATAATTTATATTTTGTTCCAAATGTAGAATGTGTTCTAAATTACAAGTGTGTGATGAAGTAGTTGTTATAATTTTTAAAGTCGTACTAAATTTTGATGAACCCAAAATCTCTGTCAAATTTTCTAAATGATTATTAATTTTGTCTAAATCTGCTGAACACATTTTTTAGTTAAAATTTTGAATAAATATCTTTTATAAAAAAATTAAAAACAACAACATATTTCAGCTACGGGCGAAGCCCTAGAACCTTCGGTTCGTTGTACTTTTATAATCTTCTTCATTTAGAATCTTCTTTTCTAACAGTCTTTTCAATATAGCATGAATTTCATTGAAACTAGAATTATGTCCTTCTTTTATTGCAGATATTAAAATATTTAATCTATTTAGTAATTCTTGTGAATCATCTGGTAAAAATACAGTTGTTTCTGTTTTAAAACCTTTTCCTACTTTAACTCCCGTTGATAATAAATTTTCTAATTCTCTATAACGTTTAAGGGTTTTTCCTGCTTTAACTCTATCTAACATAGCGTTATATTTTATGAGATCTTCTACAGCATAATCATCTAAATCTGCTCCTCTTAAAAGATCAACAAAATTTCTATCTAAATTAAAAGGAGATTTATCTGGTGAAAAAATTAAACCTCGAAAAAGTTGTGGAAATATTTCTTTTTGTCCGAGATAAAATCTAGGTATTGTTTTTCCATCTATAAATGAAATAGAATGTTCAAATTGCATAGATTTTGGTAATTTCTTATTAATGTTTGATTCTAGTAATCCATAGTCATCTAATATAGTTTTGTGCTCTGGATCTGTTATATCAATTTGTTTATCATTATTTGCAAGTTCTTTTTCAAGAGTTTTAAATGGTTTCATAGTTTTTTCAAAATCAGTTTTTACTTGCTCGGTTTGCTGTATTTTTTCAAACATATCAGATTGAATACCAGCTTTTATCATTCTATGTTGAAGATGATTTTCTTTCATAATATTTCTTTGTTTTATCAACTCTTCTAATTGTTTTATTCTTTTAAAATTATCAGCTCTAATTTTATCCATTTTTAAAATATGATATTTTAATTTTGTGGTAACATTGGAATACAGCAAAAACATTTTACTGAACAAATTATTTTTTTATTGCTTTGTTGTCTGACATCTTTTTGTTTTAAGTTTTATCGTCTAAAGATTTTGTTTAATAAAGTTTTATCTAATAAAGTTTTTAGCTCTTCTAAAAAAATTTTGTCATTTTCTTCATTAGAAATTTTACCATCACTCGAAATTTTGCCATCCTGTTTATTCTTATCATCAACTTTTCCTGACTGTAATTGAAATGATATTTGATTTACTTCATTAGCTATTTGATCAAATTTTTCAATCTCATCTAACGTAATAACATTATCATCACATACTCTTTGAAAGTAGTAATGTAATTTGTCATAGACTTCTTTAATATGTAAATGCTTAGTTTTTAATGATTTTCGTTTCTTAGTTATTAAAGATTTATCTAACATTGTAACAAGTGAAGTTGCAAAAACACCCGTACCTGTTAAAGCTGTAGCAACTACTGGAATTACTAAAACACCTGAAGATATAACAATTGTTAAAGCACCTAAACTTATTGTTAAGAATATGCCAATACATGTTACATTCTTAACTTTACTCCATCTCTTTCTTAATTTTTTATAATGCTCTAATCTTAATAATAATTGAGATTCCTTATCTTTCATATACCTAACTCTATCTTTGTGTTTTTCTTTATTCAATTCACTTATTTTTAACTGTGATAACGAAGGATATATTCTTGCGGTTTCTTCCACTTTTATTCCTTCCATTTGAGGTTTCTTCCATTTTTAAAAAAATATTTTTAGACACAATTTTAGTTATCTCATATTTTAAAAACCTGAAAAATGGATAAAATTCATGAATTTGATATTCTCAACTTTTATGATTTTCGGTGTCCTGGAACGGTCATGATTTTAAGGGCGGGTGTAAAATTGTAATTCTCGAATTTGAGATTTTGAAAAATTTGAAAAATTGGGTATTTTTAAAAACGCCTAAATTTATGAATTTAGGTCTTCATAACCTGAAAAAATGACCAAAATTCATGAATTTAGTCGTTTCTAAAAATACTATTTTTCAAAAAATGATACTTTTTAAATGGACTAAATTTATGAATTTAGGTCTTAAAAACCTGAAAAAGGGTTAAAATTCATGAATTTATGTCGTTTTTAAAGATACTATTTTTTTGAATTTTATGGTGTCCTGGAACGGTCTAAATTCATGAATTTAGGTCTTAAAAACCTGAAATAATGACATAAATTGATAAATTTAGTCGTTTTTAAAGGTGCAAGAAAAATTGAAAAATGGGGTGTCCTGGAACGGTCTTTTGCCATTACTAACTCACCCTCTAGATGCAGAATGGCACGCTGATTCCAAATCTGGTTTCTGTTTTCCCGTCCGAGGCGTCGCTCACCCGCTAGAGCCATTTTCGTAAAAATTCTAACTGTCGTTTTTCGCCAATGTCTAAAATTTTCAATGGCGTCTCACATCTATACGAAGGCATATAGGAACAAGCCGTTTCTTCCACTGAATTTGTCTCACTCTCAGCTTTCAAACGAGCTATCACGCGACTTTCTACGATCTCTAGCACCAAAGTTGGAAGTCTTGTTCCAGAGGGGGGGTCAGAACTTTTTCTCTCTGATTGAGCTGGAAACACGTCCCTAGACCCAAAATTGGCCAAAAAGTTGGAAGTCTTGTTCCAGAGGGGGGGTCAGAACTTTTTCTCTCTGATTGAGCTGGAAACACGTCCCTAGACCCAAAATTGGCCAAAAATTTCGAATCTGCCATCCGTTTTACCATCCGAGGTCTCCTTCATGTTGAAAAATGAACTTTCTCATCCCAAAATCACCAAAACCTGCCTTTTTCCGACTCTGCCGTTTTCCTGCCATTTTCCTCTCTCAACCCAGGAAAATAGGACCAAACTGAGCTTTCCACTGCATTTTTCTCACTCTTAGCTTTCAAATGAGCTATCACACGACTTTCTACGATCTCTAGAACCAAAGTTGGAAGTCTCGTTCCAGAGGGGGGATCTGAACTTTTTATCTCTCCGATGTCGCTGGGAAAGAAGTTCCTAGACCCAAAATTGGCCAGCAATTCCGAATTTGCACTCCGTTTTCCCATCCGAGACCTCCTTCATGCCGAAAAACGACTTTTCTCATCCCAAAACCATCAAAACCTGCCTTTTCCAACTCGGACGTTTTCCTGCCATTTTCCTCTCTCAACCCAGGAAAATAGGACCAAACTGAGCTTTCCACTGCATTTTTCTCACTCTTAGCTTTCAAATGAGCTATCACACGACTTTCTATGTTCTCTAGAACCAAAGTTGGAATTCGCGTTCCAGAGGGGGGGACGTCCTCGAAATTTTTTCTCTCCGATGTCGCTGGAAACATCCTTCCTAACCCAAAATTTCACGTTGACTCCGATTCTGGCCTCTGTTTTCCCATCTGAGGCCTCCTTCATGCCGAAAAACGACTTTTCTCATCCCAAAACCCGCCTTTTTCCAACTCTGCCGTTCCACCCATTGCCTCTCAGGAAAACTCCTCCCTGCCTTCTTTCCCAACCCAAAATTTCACGTAGATTCCGAATCTGAACTCCAATTTTCCATCCAAACCCTCCTTCATGGCGATTTCTGACTTTTCTCATCCCAAAAACCACCAAAACCCACCTTTTCTCACTCTATCCTTCCCACATTCCTACCGCCTTCCTTCCCACCCCTTGCTGGAAAACTCCTTCCTTCCTTCCAGAGGGGGGGGGTAGGGAATGGTTTCCTCCTCTCGGACCCATCCTTCCATCACATCCTTGGCGGGGCTGAGTCAGCATGATGACTCATCGTTTCACATTTTGCACCTGCGCCTGGGATGGGATTACTACTAGCATCAACTGCAGACTCAACAACGAGACATCGTGTTCTGCGCAATGTCAAGAGATCTTCAACTAACCGCCTTCCTGTCGTTTGAATTTAAATCCAAACACTCTGATCTTGAATGCAAGATCGTTTTTCAACAAATTCGACGAATTTTCCTTATTGGTATTACAGCATCTTCCTGACTTGTGTGATAACGGAATCATGGTTAAGTGACTCGATACCTTATCATTCTATCTCCCTGCAGGATTACTCTATTTTTCGGCAAGATCGTAGCACAGGCTTTGGTGGAAGCATTTCGTGCTACATTCGCAGACATTTATCTGTTACGAAACTGAATGTTAATGCAGGGATGCGGAGTCGGAGTCCTATCAAACGATAAGACTCCGGACTCCGGCCTATAACTAGACTCGAAAAAAAATACAAACAAATTGTCTATCCTCGTGCATAGCTGTCACTGTCAACTTTCTCCATCAAACAAAAGTACAGAGACACTTCTGCATGCAAAGCTCGTAATAGTTGAGGGAATTACCCGTGATAATGAAAAGAGGATTGTCTTTTCACTCGTTGATTTAGTAGAGAAGACAAGCCTTCCTATCCTCGATCACACCTACGCGCCAAAGGTCACATCAGAGACAAAAATAAAATACTAGTTTTTTTGAGAACATAACCTCACCCTCACGTTAATCGTGTGCGATGGCTCCTCCAAAGCGCATATTAAAATCGAAGGTGCACTCATATTTTTGGAGAAGGATGGGGATTTTGCTGCCTGGTGGAGACTGAAGAAAAACCGTGTGAAGCACACATCAAGAAGATGGGAGAAGGATCCGACTCGCATGCAACCAACTTAAAGCGACATTTGATAAACTTTCGTCGAAAATGATTGATAATGGATAAAGCAATGATCACTAAAAATAGGTTCAGGTAAGTCTATAATGATCTATGATGTAGGTTACCAGCCTTTTTTAAAAAATTAGGCTATATATGCTTGCCACCCGGAGTCGGAGTCGGTGTCCTATCAAAAGCCGGAGTCCTATCAACCCCGGAGTCGGAGTCCTATCAAAATGATAGGACTCCGCATCCCTGCTGTTAATGAGATCATTCCTTCCAATTCCTTCAGTTCGGAGTTCTTATGCCTTCATATTACAGAGACACGATTGGTGTTGATAGTCATTTACCATCCTTTTTGGAACAATAAACCGGCCCATCATGAAGCTACTGTCTCTTTTACGACAATAGTGGATTATGTGAAAGTGTGCTTTGGATCTGAAACTCGAATCATGTTGGCTGGAGATTTTAATGATCCTAGGAAGCACTGCGATCTCATCTGTGACCTCCTATCTTTGACTGCGCTGGTGAACTTCCCGACATGAAGTCAACACATACTGGACCAGCTCTTCGTGGACTTTGCAACTAGCCATGCGCCTATTCCTCTTCCATTGAGTGCGTCTGATCATAACATAATTAAGTGGTATCCGACGGTCAACCTTCGTCCAACTACCACAAAGTAGAAGATAAGGAAATTTTCAGCGGCTAACTTTGCTAATTTCGCTTCTTCAATTACATGTGTGGATTGGTTGGCATTAGTGACCTCCTGCGTGAACTTGGATGATGTTGCATAGCTACTTCACAGTGTTTTGTTTGACTTCTATAACCAGTGCTTCCCTGAAAGAACCATTCGTTTACGTGATACGGATCCTGACTGGTGCAAATTCTCCTTGAAGCTATTAATTGACGATAGAGATCGTGCTTACTGTAAAGGCAAGTGGTGTAAATATAATCGACTCAAGCAGGAGGTCATGACTCATACACAATACCTAAAAACCACTTATTTGAAAGATGGCGTGGCCTCAGGCAACCAAAAGAGAATTTGGAACTCTGTGAGAAAGATTTCGCGATGCACACAATCTCCCCGTTTTGAGAACTTTTCCGCGGATGACCTTGCGACATACTTTGCCTCGATGTTCAATGCATCTCTGACGTGTAACTATGACTCAGTAGCTTCAACTTGTCCCCAAAACTTGATATCAGTGGATGATGTCAATAGGGAATTATCAAAATTATCCAAAACTACGGTCGGACCGGATGGACTACCCTCATGGATCTTCAAAAACTACTCCGATGTGCTGTCCTCTTGTCTTACTTTCCTTTTCAACTGGAGTTTGCGTGATGTGATTGTGCCAACTGCATTCAAGAATGCCACTATACATCCGATACCGAAGTGCAGTAGCCCCACCAATGAAGCAGACTTTCTACCTATGTCATTTCTTTCAGTGACATCCAAGATTATTGAACGAATCGTGGTGAAGAAGTTTATTCTTCCCTGTATCAAAGACTCGATGAGCAATTCCCAGTTTGCTTTCATCCCACGTCCGGGATCAGGAACCACGTGTGCTCTCGTTCTTGCTCAAGATAAAATACAGAGTTGGTTGGACACTGAGCCTGGTGCAGTAAGGCTTCTGCCGGTGGACCTATCAATGGCGTTCGACAGGCTGAGTCACACTGTTGTTTTGAATTCATGTCGTACCTTTGGTATACCAGACGTTGGAACAAAATGGATCTGCAACTTCTTAAAGGACAGAAAACAGCGTGTTGTGTTTAACGACGTCTATTCTGAGTGGTTTGATATGCCAGGCGGAGTGCCCCAAGGCAGTGTTATAGGGCCCATACCTTTTGCTTTGGCTACAGATGGCCTTTCACCTGCTTGTTCAAACTGCTATTATATTAAATATGCAGACGATATCTTGGTATTGCATTTTTTAAGGTGTGCATCTGATAATTCTTTACAAGAAGAATGGAATCACATTAATTGTTGGGCACGGTATGTTGCGCTCCCTATTCATTTATCAAAATGTTCAGCGATGGACATCATCACTAAAAAATCGTTAGTGACTTCAGGTGTTACTGCTCGTGATAACGTTTGTATTAACAGTGTGAACTCTATTTCTTATTTGGGTGTAACCATTTCTTGTGATTTCAAATGGAATGTTAATTTTCGAGAGATTGTGAAGAAAGTTTCCAAAAGAATCTATATAATTTCCAACCTTAAGCGCGCTGGTTGTGATGCTGAATGGTTGCTGAAAAGTTACTATGCCTTCTTACGATCTGTTATGATTTACGGATTTCCATGTTTTTGCAATGCACCTAAATATCTTTGAAATGACTTTTTACGTGTTGAAAAACGTGTTTTCCGTATTATTGGCATTCAGCATTCGGAAAGCAATTCATGGTTGTGCTCTGTAAACAAATCATGTGAAAACCTTATGTCTGCTAGGTGCAAATTTTGAACATCCCCTACGTTCGATCTTTTGCACTAGCAATGCGGCAAGAACTGTAAGTATGCGTGTTCCGCCAAAACCTTGTATCGTCCACGCTCAAAAACGATGAAAATTTCAAACTCTTTTATTGGATATTGTAAATAGTCCCTATTTTTGTTTTCATTACTCTTTTTCAATGTAAATAGTTTGTGGTACCTTGCATGTTATTCTTTACCTTCAAAACATGTCATCGCATTTTGTAAGTGTTCACCGATTCCTTGTAGTGGAACAAAAAGATATTATTATCATCATTTCATCACCATACACAAATGGGTTATAAACATCCTCCAAATTCTTGTGTAATAATTAGGTGACATGAGTGGTCGAGAAAATCAGGATGATGATAATGATGAGCATGAGTTTATTTAAAAACAATGCTAGAATGGCTTCTAGGCCTAGGTACAGTTATCAAGAAAATACAATTTTAAAAGCTGTTTAAAACTCGATGCACCATCTGCAGCAGTTACACTTCGGGGAAGCCGATTCCAAATGGTTGTGGCACCAAATCCAAAGGTCCGTCCTACAAAGGCGGGATGTCGAATGGGAGGAAGGATCAGGCGTCGTTGGGATGCCGATCGAAGTTGCTGTCTTCGTGATGTTGCGTTTGTTAAAGTCAACTGTTGTGAGAGGTAAATGGGTGCCTTTCCGTGGTAACATTTACGGGCCAGTATGGAAAGGCGCAGATTTATTTGGTCTTGGATAGAGAGCCATTGCAACTCACGAATATAGATTTTCATCGAAGTCTATATTTATAGTAGTAGATTAGATTGATTCGAAGCTTTTTCCTTCATCACGTGTATATAGTCGATTTCTACTGCAAAACAATTCTAGACTTGAGATGCGTAAAGGCCTAACTCGCCAAAGCATGTACATGATGCAATGTAAGCTTAGGTTTAATTTTACTTGATGTAGACGGGACTTAAGTGTTATAACAGGAAATGGTTAAAGGCGACTATAAGAAACATCAAATTTCAAAATAGCGAAGTATAGAAATAGCGTACTATGCAATGCTGGAGTCTTGTGCAGAACTAAGCACATAATCTTATTAATATTTCATCTCAACATTTTGATAAGGCCATGTTTCCTTTAGTCTACATGTAGTTGTTGAATTTTTGTACAAATGTGTTTCCTTTAAGGACACAGTAATGCAAAAATTGTACCCTTAAAATAATCTCGTAGCAAAATGAAGTAGGATCGACATGGTCAATGACTAGGTTAAGTGAAACAAAACTCCAAAGTGAGAAAAAGAGGAAGTTTGAAAAAACTTAAGCTGATCAATAACCGATTTGTTATAAAAGCAAAGCAATAAAGACAATGTCGTCATACTATTAAAAAGAAACATTTCGAGATAGAATTACGTTTACGGTAAACTACGTTATGGTAGTAATAATAAAATAACCACTATGTGAGGGAATCTCTATTTGCTGGACAACGTTTCGGGAGTCACCTGCTCCCTTCCTCAGGTCACAAGAAATGAATGATGACAAAATCAACGGCGAATACAATTTGCAACTCGTGAAGCGGCTACCAAGTCCGGTTGATGAAAGCCTGAGTTACTGTTGAACACTTTTGATTGGTTAACCTTAATAAATGAACCACACGTCTGGTTCTAAAATCACTACAATAAGACAAAACGTCATGCCCATTAAAATCAATAGAATCTAAATCAGTTTCTCAAAATGCAATATCGTTTGTGCATCGATGTCGACCGTCCCATAAACGGTGTTCAATTCCAGTATCTAAAGAATAAATACTGATGGGGCCTATATACGGTCTACATGAACGCGCAGGTACCCACGGGTCTGCATGTGCGCCTATACACAATGCGCTCCAGAACTCTAACGCCTATTTATTCCTTGCAAGACTGAACAGAATTCGCTTAGGTGCTATCGCGAAATGACACTCAATTCCGAGGACTGCGTTAAGTCGAATTTGGCTGAAAGGCGATTTCAACATTATGTCTACGATTGGCCGACCAACTATGTACGTTAAAGCACAATAAGAATGTTTGTGTGAGTTGATCGTGAGTAGACAGAAAAGGGGCCTTCGATGACAGTTGATATCCTTGCCAAAGGACTTAGCCGTCGAAATTTCCAAATCTGGCTGGCTGGATCGAAAAGATTTGTTTATAAATCGGTTCAAGCACTTTCTGAAGCATTCGCAAAAGTGATGTCCAAATGAGAAATTGGTTCTCATTATGGATGGACAGCGCAGGCACGAGAGTCAAGAACTCTTTCAAGAAGCCTCAAAAAATAATTTCTAGTTGATAAGTTTGCCATCACACATCTGAAACTGTCTTTAACTACTTGATGTTAGCGTTTATGGCCCTTTGAAGCGGTCATGGCGAGAAAGATGCCAATCATTTATTGATAAAAACGCCGGTATAGTAATTTCGAAGACTTCTTTCTGTGAGTTGTTGTCGGGAAACACATGACAATCTTGCGGGGTTCGCTATGAAGACGATACGACTGGGGTTGACTGGCTTCAATGCATGGATTCTAAACGATGGGAACACAAGGATTGTGGCAAATGAACTGTTGGAACATTTTTCTGTGCATTTTGCACTAGAAAAGTGATGGAAATGTTACCTTGTTGAAATTTTAGTAATTCACATGCTGAGTTTATGCATTTATAATTGTATACTGAGGGAATGTAGATCTAGGCTTTTCTACGCTCAGATTTGATTGACATTCATGAAAATGCATGCAGCCTAAGTGCATGGTATTTGATATGGTTTATATGATTTACATTTGTAAACAAACATGTGTGTTTGATAAGTGTTTTTTATGAATTACAAGTATGAATAAGATCAAAATCTTGTTTGGAAATTGTTTGTGGATCAGGAGAGTTATTGCGCACAGGCCTATGCCTACTATATAATCTACGCACATAAGTTATATAGTTCGGTTTCAGGGCCCTAATCCACCAAAATATATTATTCTAGTCTTTAGCTCGAAAATTATTTTCTGATGAGCTTAATGTAAAAAGTCATGAACTTGCAGCACCTGTTTGTAATTATTTAGTTTCTTAAATATTCTAGTAACATACATTGGCAGGAAAATCATTCTTAATTGAAAGCAAGTAAGGTTGAAATTGTACTGTCCGAATTAGCCAAGGAGCATTCTATGTGTTAAATAGGTGCTAGTATAAGGTTTCCAAATTAGCCGAGTAGGTACCAAATTAGACAAAGGTGGTATTCAAATTAGGCGAGTTGCATTGCATGTATTAGATTGGCGTTAGTAAAAATGTCCAAATTAGCCGAGTTTATCCTAGTTATTGCAGGTGAAGAAACAACCCAATTCGGTGACTTTTATCGAGACACTGATGCTAAACGCAATATGATTCTGAAAAATTTCAATAGTTGATGATCAGATGCAGAATCTAAGTAGTACTAAAATAATAAAATATCATATTTGAAATTCGAATTTCAAATTTCAAACATGCATGTATAATAAACAGATAATTTCAAATTCAAAGATTTTGCACTTGTGAATAGCTCTATATTAATATGAAGAATCTTTTATTTTATCTCAACTTATTTCATCAAGAATTGATGCCGCAACATGCATTAGAAGCGAATCGAAGTCAGCCAAAATATTTCAAACATTCAAATTTTAGAATGGCATTCACACCAAAAGTATTGTGCCAAACTAATTATCCTTCGGTCAAAAGTTGCATAATACTGTTCTTTGAAATTGTCTCATTACCCCCACGTAGGACTAACATCACCATCAAATTATTAGGTATCTAATATTATATCAATTTGTTCGTTATTCTAATAGCTTCAATCTTGTTGATAGAAACAATGAAAGATAAGCCACTTGAAATACCCCAAAAATATTCAACATAAAATGGAAGATGGATGATTAATAGAACTAATTTACGTATTTGCTTCAAGTAGGTAGCCAGGCTCATTGATATGAATGAAAAATAAAAACGAGTACAATACATGTACTCAAGTGTTTTGAATGGTTAGTTTTATTGAGAATATTATGCTTGTTTCTCCTGCGCCAGTCTTTCAATTGTAGGCTCCGTTAACCTTGCATCGCTAGTTACCTCCAAGCGATTCCTTTTCTTTCTTCATGCCCATATCGTGGAACAGGATGTTAGGATACGAAGAGCACGCTGTGCCAGTGCAGATTATTTTTCAGCATGGAAATCCAGGGGCCAATTTTACTAAACTACAGTTTCTGTAAATTGTAAATCTGTAGGATGCAACTGTAAAAATTTCATTTTATCAGTCACAGCTCCTGTTTCTGTAATCTGTAAGCTGTAAAAGAAGCCTGCAATCTGTAAATCTGTAAACAGAATTCGGTGATTTCTGTTTTATCAAACAAATTACACTGTGACGTTGTGCCAGTCTGTAGCCTTTAAGTGACAGCCCTTCGAAGGAGGGTAGATCTGTGAAATGGACGGTTTTGATCCGGTTATCGACATGCAAGGGTTAAATAGAGGTCGGCGTAAAACACGCATCTTTCATGATCGTCGTCTTTTCAAGAAAGATGATGACTGGAAGCAGCGGTTTCGATTGCAACCAGCTACATCTGAGTTTCTCCTAAAACGTCTCAAAAAGTATTTGGAGCCATCAACTGAACGGAGTGAAGCGATTAGTGCTCGCCAGCAACTTCTTTGTGTGATAAGATATTTCACCACCAACTCAGTCTATCATGTTTTGAGAGATGCACATGGTCCGTCGGAAGCGAGTATGTGCCAAATGGTTAAACGAGTTGTTGACGCTATCGTCCTTGACCTGTTTGAAGAAACAGTGAAATGGCCGTCAAATAACCCACAAACTTTATCGATTGATTTTTTCAAGCTGGAGGCATGCCATGTGTATGCGGTGTGGTGGATGGCACACTTATTCCAATTACAGCGCCCAGTATATTTGAACATCAGTATGTTGATAGACATAAGAAAGGCCATTCACTTAATGTAATGGCTGTTTGCGGGCCTCATCACGAAGTATTTTACCTGAGTGCCCGCTGGCCTGGATCTGTCAATGATGCAAGAGTAATGAGGCGATCGTCCTTATTTCATACCTTCGAAAGCAATGGTTGGAGGCCATTTCCTGGAGCCGTTATCCTTGGGGATTCAATTTACCCTTGTAATGATTGGCTTATGCCGCCTCTCCAAGGCCATGTAGCTGGTGCTCAAGATTCATTCAATGATGCGCATAAATCTACTCGCTCAATTGTCGAGAGAACTTTCGGTATAATGAAGAACCGGTTTCCAATTTTACGCAATATCCGGCTAAAAGGAACAAAAAATGCATGTGAGTTAATCAAAGCGGTTGTTGTATTACACAATCTTTGCCTCGAGGTGGAGCGAGAAGATTATGTTGAAACTGAAGAAGATATTCAAAGTGATGACAGTATTTCACTGAGCGAAGTCAAATGAATCAACATCGGAAGCTGATAGTGATAGTGAAAATGAGGTGGAAAACTTAGACCGGAGACAACAATTGCTTTTTTTGAATAAATTGTCTTTGTTGAATAAAAGTTATATTTACGGGTTTACTACTCATTTGGGTATTTTTGTGTTTTCTTTTACTCATTTTATAACAATACACTGCCTGGCAATATAACAATAAAACGAAGTTTTTCACAAATCGGTGAACGACATGGCTATAATCAACAATCTCCCGTTTGCTGCCGTAAATTAAATTATATTTACAATTTGGCTTTCATCTTCAAATATTTTAAGACTCCCGAAAATAAGGCCATCATAAGATCTTTCCATTATTATGAAGCCCAGATAGTACCTATAGAGAATTACTCAGCTTAAATTTAAAAAGACAAGTCGATTTTCAAAACAATTTATTACGGTAGTTGAAAGAAACCATTTGTTACTACTATACCCTACAGTCACTATCAGAAAAGTCGATTGTAACGTTACGCTGGCGACAATCATCTTTCAGGAGACAGACTTCCAACCTCAATTTCTTGTATTCCATGTCCAGTTTCTTGTTCTGCTTCCTTAAATCCTCACATATCAGCTGATCCTTATCCACTCTCTTGTTTACGCGATCTCTTCATTCCGGGACGATGGTGTTCACGATGTTTGCTTTCATCTTCTTGCTCCTCCTCATAACCTGCTTGCGACAAATCCTCCAAAAAACTCACAGGTCTACTGGTACTCTCCGCCGCTTCCTCCATCGCATCGACTTCCGCCGATGAAGGTCCGCAAACCGACTCATTGATGGAATGGCTGCGACGACTGGCGAGTCTTTACCAATAAAAGCAAGCAGCAAGTCATCTATCTCACTGAGCTTCGCACATGCTTCGTTGCCAGCTCCGGATCTCATGGCTCTCTTGTCGATTTTGTGCATTGTTGAACGACGCAGATTCTGGAACTCTTGGTCCCGAAGTTGATCCAAGGAGCCCGCAAATCCGTTGGCTTGCAATAAAAGATGGATTTCTTTCCAAACATCGTCCTTCTTCTTCTTACCGTCACTAGCAGATTGAAATTTCCGCTGCAAAATGGCTTTGTGCTTATTCAATTCCGTCAGAAATAAAGTCTTTTGTGGGACAGTCAACATAATAATCACGCTGACAGCTGGACAAGAAACACAGCAACAAACTCGCCTAGCTTCTTATAGCTTCTATACATGTCTCGTGAAGATCATAGTTTACAGTGCCTCGTCACAGAATACAGCTTACAGTTTGACAATTTTTTTTTGATAAAATGCATTCTTACAGATCTGTAAACTGCAACTGTAACTCTATGACTGTAAAACTGTAAATTACAATTACTGTAGTTTGATAAAATCGGCCCCAGAACTGCTTTATATCAGTCGAATGGAATTGCATTTCCCAAGCCTCGTTCACTCTCATCATGATTAACTCTTCCCTTGCTGGAAAATCGTCGTCATTGATGCAGCCATAATCGCAGATGATGAGATCTTGGCACCACTGCATGCTCAAAGTGTCCAAATTTGGAAAGCATGCTTCAAGCTCTTTCGCTGATCCATCCAAGAGTTCTTATTTCTTCTTTGGCCGATCCGAGATGAAGATCCTCGCATTTCTCTAGGAATGCATCAAGGGTTGGGAATTGGGCAACCACTCATTTGTCCACTCAAAATACTGCTTCTTCTCACAAGCCGTAAAATTGCTACTTTTAAATAGGCCCTATGTCATTTGATTACTAATGTTCGCTAGGAGACCATAATTTTAAGTTATATTTGTTGTTATTATCCTTTAACGTCAGTACTCATCATCTGCGATTATGGTTGCATCAATGACGACGATTTTCCAGCAAGGGCAGAGTTAATCATGATGAGAGTGAACGAGGCTTGGAAAATGCAATTCCATTCGTCTGATATAAAGGAGTGCTGGATTTCAATGCTGAAAAATAATCTGTACTGGCACAGCGGGCTCTTCGGGGGCTTGGACGGTGCTGACACAGACTTTTCTGGATATTGTGGTACTTTTAGTCGGGATGCCTTTCCTGCCGACTTCCAATTACACTTTCGGGCACCGACGTCTGGACCAAATAATCGGTAGGCCAAGCATTTAACCACTGTGCCACGGAGACCACCGCATTGGAATATAATATCTGACATTTAGTCTCAAGTCTATAGTATAGGATGAAAAACTTAACAAAATGAAGAAAACTTTAATAAGGAACTGCACATCTGGATTTTACAACTATACGAATTGTGTGGAGCTGCACCTTAAAAAACCCTGACATTGACGTGTGAACTGTGGCGAGATTACGCCGCTTTACTGGCTTGTGGAGAAATGAACGAAACACTTTTGCGTCTACGTTGTATTCTTTTCAAATTCTGCTTTAATCTTTCAGACACTGCTCCTATGTACGGTATGACAGTGTAGATTACCCTTATCATTATCATATATTATCATTACCCTTGTCTTCGACTGCTTGCATGTTTAAATCCTGGCTTTGTTATTTATTTAAGAAAGAATGTACAATACGTTCTATCATACATTTCCAATAGCCATTGCTTTCAAATATGTCATAGATCTTACTGATTTCATTATGAAAAGCTCTCCAACAAATGGATACTTTAAAAGCTCGATGTAATATACCTGTTATGAGACCTACTTTCCACTGTTTAGGACAATTGGATTTGTAGTTTAATAGGAGTCACGTGTAAGTAGGTTTACATAATATGGAGGTTTCGAAACCAGGATAAGTTTTTATGAAAACATCCGGGAATGCTATCTGGCTGTTACCAATCTCGGGTTGTGAATTTTAGATTAGAGTGTTGCTTATTTAAACAGCTATGAATTTCATTAATTTCATTAATTTTATTTATTGAATCAAATACACGTATACAGTCATCTACGTATCGGGAATAATATAAAGGAGAATGGGATTCGTTCATCCATGTTTGTTCCAGAGTTGCCATGAATAAATTAGCCAAAGTTGGTGCAAGGGGAGAGCCCATTGAAACACCATCTACCTGCACATACATATCATTACCATACATCATTACCAAAAAATTTTACCACAAGTGGCAAATTCACAAAATCTTTTGAAGACATTTACTATAAAAAGGACTATTTGTATTGCTATTGTATACTAAATCAGCTGCTATGTCTATTACTTCTTTTACAGGAATATTGGTAAAGAGAGATTCTACATCAAAGCTTACCAAAACATTATTTTTATTAGACAACTGCTGTTTATCATTGATGTCATCAATGAACTGAGATGTGGAATTTAACATACATCGAGTATTTATGTCTGGTTTTATATAATGTTACCAAGTATCTTGCTAACTTATAGTTAACGATCCAATAGTACTTACAATCGGTCTCGCAGGTGTATTATTTCATGTACCTTAATCGTTCCGTACATTTTAGCTATTTCACTGCCAGAAGGCAGTATGTTTTTGTATAAGGTTTCGGATACATCATGTTTCACATATTTGTTCAAATACCTGCATAGCCGTCCGTCATCCATGAAAGTTGGATGTTTCTTGATGTTATCCGTAGCTGGAAGTTTTTTAAATTTAGATTCATCACTAAGAATAGCTTTCATTTTACTACAATAATCATCCATGTTAAGGATCACAACGCCATTACCGTTATCGAAAGAACATATTTTTATATCTTTATTTTTTGACAGCTTCTTAAGACGTTCATGTTAGACGTTGAGTTTCATGAAGACGTTTACTGTTTACTTCATTACATACATTACTGCCATTGACTTCAAAATAAGTAACAGCAGTAACAAGTTCGTGTTTAAGATTTTGAGACACAAAAATCGGAATTATTTTTACACATACGCGAAATGGTTTTCTCAATTTGACATTTTAAATTACAGTCATCAATTCTTTTAGGGATAATAGGCCTACTGTGTTTCAACCCATACTGTAGTGTTTCACTTTCAATAGTGGAAAGAGTGGAACTACTTTTATTGACTATCAGGAGCACTTCTTTAACTTAACTACAGCTTTGACAGCTAATTATTATACCGCATTTCATGAGTTTTCATTTTTTTCATTTTATTATTTACTTCACGCAGGATCAGTAACCTCAGGATATTCATATACGTAACCGCGGTAATCCATTACTTATGCCATCATCACATGCTAATAATTTTGTTTGAGTTTTTTAATCAATTTATTGATATACTTTATATGCGAGTCGAGGGCTAGCTTGTTGTACTCGTCAATGTTTTTACGTACTGCATCCAATTTTGCTAACTTAAAAGATAAGAGTCTTGGCAAGACATTAAGGTATTTACATTGCTGGAAATACTCTAAGTCTAGTTTCAATTTGAGATGTTTTTCAGACAACTGCTCGAATTTTTGGCTGTCAGCTAGGGGAACTTTGTATAATTGCTTCAGTGTATGAAAATACGTGGGTAGTTTCAACGTCCTGTAAAACCATAAGAATATAATGATAACAATGCTTTTTATCGATTACTTTATTGCTTCAATTTTTCTAGAGTTTTAACAAAGCTTTTCGGCTTGCATCAGCCTTCATCAGGGTCTGTCTAGTGCTTATAGAAATGTAAGCTAAATAAATAAATCAAGTTAACACTATCTAGATTATATATATCATGTATAACTAGAACTTGGGGCAAGAAAAGCTACAAGCACACCAGGCTAAAAACTTGGAAAAAACAGACACTTACCAAGGTCAATAGAGTAAAATTTCTTGAAATAATACAGTAGCATTAGCTGACGACCAGTGAAATAGCCAATGAGATAAAAATGAAGTGACACAGTCAGTTGCAATGTACCGGTATACCAAACGACGGCAGCTTAAAGATTGCATGATATTTCCAGAGCGTTGGCGCTATCTGATGCTTCGCTGCAATTCAATCATAGTCATTGCAATCAATATCACACCAGACGGGCAAAATCAATCAATGTGGAATGTGAAAACCAATGAAACAGATTAAGTTATCAAAGGACTTTAATTGAATATCTTTAATAAGAAACACCATTGTATTCAGCACTGCGATTAATTTTTGGCTGTCTATGTTTGATTTGAAGAGCCTCAACAGTTGTAGGTTACAGAACGAGTGATTGATCGAGGCCGCAGGCCGAGATCAATCGAGAGTTCTGTAACAATTGCTGAACGCTGTCATTTGTGGAACAATTTGCAACTGATATGCAAACGTGTGTAATTCATTGCAAGTTTTTTCTGAATAATTTTTAAATTAAATGTACATGTACAGTACATGTGTACATTCAAAACTATTCTGGAAAATAAGTAGACTTACATTAAATACAATGCGCCATCCCACGCCATGTCTCTATTCCATGGCTTTGGAGGAATACTTTTATTTATAGTATGAAGTTACTATAATTGTGTACCGGTATTTTACATCTGTTCAATGAGAAAAACAATATATTCAGCAAGAATTGATATTTTTTACAAATCAATAATTTCATAATCAAAATTAAAGCCAGTCATTTCATCGCTGCTAAGTCGAAAACACTTCGTGAGGTCGGGAGCAGGAGATTTTAGCAAACCACTTAGATGCCTCTCATGCTCATTGCTCTTGCGCTTGTATGAGCGAACCGCCGTGCTTCTATGTCCATTGCGAGGCATAACCAGTTGCTCGTCCACGTTGTTGCCAAATAACTGAGTCGTACACGTAACTTTCCCTGAATGCGCCGTTATGTAACCAGTTAGGCCAACCATTTGAGCTGCTTCTGCCAAAAGCTTGCGGATGCTGTTGACACCAACTGGGGCTCTGGAAAACGTGGTTTGAGTCTCCGTTATGTTCTGCAAAGGTCTTCTATAAAAAGCTGCGTTGTGAACGTTGCTTTTCCTCAAGCTGGTGATGTAGGTCTCAATTATCTTGTAGACGGAACGAGGATTGTCACTTGAGTCATATTGTTTGACAGTCTTGGGTTGTACCTTTCGATCGCGAATTCCACCGCCAAATACCTTGTCATTTCGCCCTTGAAATTGTACGAATTTTCCTTGTGCATCCTCGCCAAAAACAAATTGATCCATCAACATATTTCTGTGTTCGTCGCAACCTCGCAAGCCAAAAACCTTCGAGTTGTAGAAGTATACTGCTGTAAGCAATCCCTTGCCATCATGTAGTGAGAACGCTCCATGCTGCCACAGCTTCGACTCTGCATCCACGGACACTGGTTCAGCAGTCTTACGACTGGCACCGAGCCCTCTAGCCGTTAGGTCCTTCATCCTTCCATCCAAGCACGCCAGGAAGTCAGCATAGTTGACGTTGTCCTTGTCCATGATTCGCATTTCCTGGTTCTGCTGCTTCAGACAACATGCCAATCCACAGATTATGTTATATAGTGTATTTGAGGGATATTCGGAGCAATCCTTTCTTCTTATTTCAAAAATGAAATGTTTCAGGGCGTTGGAAACGACATGATCTGTAGTTGACATGAGATCTTCATATGTAGGTACCCTCTTATTTGACTGGACATTTCGCCATTCGGCCCAATTCTGGTACAACTTGACACACCAATTGTTGTTATAAACGGTATTTGTGGAGACCGTGGAACTAACGACATCGTCGATTTCTTGCGTTTACAAAATAACAAACCGCGAACTCATAACGTCAGTGACCATGTGTACAACAAATATGTAACGAAGCGTTTGAAAAGATTGCCTTTTATTTAGTTTCACCAAGATTTCTATTCAATGAGTTGATCACCACAGTCGATCTGACATGTGAATGGCCAGCATTTGCAAGCGATTTGCAGATTCTTGATTTGCTGAAATAGTTTCTGTAAGCGATATGCAGATAGAACCTGTAGGCAAGAAATTGACGGCGTGTCTGCATATGCAATGCTAGTTTTCAACAATGCTGATCTAATAGGCTGTGTTACCTTTGTACACTATTTTAAATTGTTGATCAATTTCTGAGTTACATCTACTACAGTTATGAAATGTTCATTAATTGCTGTCAGATTCTTTTCATGTTCATCAATCCGCTGTTGAAGTCGCCGTTTCGCTTTGCCAATGTATTGGCTACTTGGATCGACGAAGAATGAAAATTCATAAACAACACACGACTTCATTTGTGTCTCAAAATCTTAAACACGAACTTGTTACTGCTGTTACTTATTTTGAAGTCAATGGCAGTAATGTATGTAATGAAGTAAACAGTAAACGTCTTCATGAAACTCAACGTCTAACATGAACGTCTTCAGAAGCTGTCAAAAAATAAAGATATAAAAATATGTTCTTTCGATAACGGTAATGGCGTTGTGATCCTTAACATGGATGATTATTGTAGTAAAATGAAAGCTATTCTTAGTGATGAATCTAAATTTAAAAAACTTCCAGCTACGGATAACATCAAGAAACATCCAACTTTCATGGATGACGGACGGCTATACAGGTATTTGAACAAATATGTGAAACATGATGTATCCGAAACCTTATACAAAAACATACTGCCTTCTGGCAGTGAAATAGCTAAAATGTACGGAACGATTAAGGTACATGAAATAATACACCTGCGAGACCGATTGTAAGTACTATTGGATCGTTAACTATAAGTTAGCAAGATACTTGGTAACATTATATAAAACCAGACATAAATACTCGATGTATGTTAAATTCCACATCTCAGTTCATTGATGACATCAATGATAAACAGCAGTTGTCTAATAAAAATAATGTTTTGGTAAGCTTTGATGTAGAATCTCTCTTTACCAATATTCCTGTAAAAGAAGTAATAGACATAGCAGCTGATTTAGTATACAATAGCAATACAAATAGTCCTTTTTATAGTAAATGTCTTCAAAAGATTTTGTGAATTTGCCACTTGTGGTAAAATTTTTTGGTAATGATGTATGGTAATGATATGTATGTGCAGGTAGATGGTGTTTCAATGGGCTCTTCCCTTGCACCAACTTTGGCTAATTTATTCATGGCAACTCTGGAACAAACATGGATGAACGAATCCCATTCTCCTTTATATTATTCCCGATACGTAGATGACTGTATACGTGTATTTGATTCAATAAATAAAATTAATGAAATTAATGAAATTCATAGCTGTTTAAATAAGCAACACTCTAATCTAAAATTCACAACCCGAGGTTGGTAACAGCCAGATAGCATTCCCGGATGTTTTCATAAAAACTTATCCTGGTTTCGAAACCTGTTCGGTGTTTCTTACTTACTAAAGATATTCAATTAAAGTCCTTTGATAACTTAATCTGTTTCATTGGTTTTCACATTCCGCATTGATTGATTTTGCCCGTCTAGTGTCACATTACTATGATTGAATTTATCTCTTTGCAGCAAAGTATCAGATAGCGCCAACGCTCTGCAAATATCATACAACCCTATGGGTAGTTTCAAAAGATGTAGCATGAAAACCCTGAGGTGTATTTGTGTATTGATATCATTAGATTTAACCTAAGAATCAATTATCAAATAATACAAGTGCATCATTTATGGAAATACAATAATTTAAGAAATTGACTGACTATTGGTTTGAGAATTAATGTCACCTCACGAAATTCACTTATTTACTGTTGTCATTTATTATCAAGATGCGGATTCGATATCGCATTATTTGATGTTACTGCTGGGAACTTGAGAATTATTCCACTTTCCGAAAACATGAATTATAATATCGAATCTGAAGACAAGCAAAACTGTATCTATTATCTGACATTATCCAAAACATGCCAAAAATCGATAAAAGTTCAAATTTCATGAGTTCAAAAATTTAAGGAACGCTATCTGCGTCCGCATCTGTATGTAATGAAGTAAACAGTAAACGTCTTCATGAAACTCAACGTCTAACATGAACGTCTTCAGAAGCTGTCAAAAAATAAAGATATAAAAATATGTTCTTTCGATAACGGTAATGGCGTTGTGATCCTTAACATGGATGATTATTGTAGTAAAATGAAAGCTATTCTTAGTGATGAATCTAAATTTAAAAAACTTCCAGCTACGGATAACATCAAGAAACATCCAACTTTCATGGATGACGGACGGCTATACAGGTATTTGAACAAATATGTGAAACATGATGTATCCGAAACCTTATACAAAAACATACTGCCTTCTGGCAGTGAAATAGCTAAAATGTACGGAACGATTAAGGTACATGAAATAATACACCTGCGAGACCGATTGTAAGTACTATTGGATCGTTAACTATAAGTTAGCAAGATACTTGGTAACATTATATAAAACCAGACATAAATACTCGATGTATGTTAAATTCCACATCTCAGTTCATTGATGACATCAATGATAAACAGCAGTTGTCTAATAAAAATAATGTTTTGGTAAGCTTTGATGTAGAATCTCTCTTTACCAATATTCCTGTAAAAGAAGTAATAGACATAGCAGCTGATTTAGTATACAATAGCAATACAAATAGTCCTTTTTATAGTAAATGTCTTCAAAAGATTTTGTGAATTTGCCACTTGTGGTAAAATTTTTTGGTAATGATGTATGGTAATGATATGTATGTGCAGGTAGATGGTGTTTCAATGGGCTCTCCCCTTGCACCAACTTTGGCTAATTTATTCATGGCAACTCTGGAACAAACATGGATGAACGAATCCCATTCTCCTTTATATTATTCCCGATACGTAGATGACTGTATACGTGTATTTGATTCAATAAATAAAATTAATGAAATTAATGAAATTCATAGCTGTTTAAATAAGCAACACTCTAATCTAAAATTCACAACCCGAGGTTGGTAACAGCCAGATAGCATTCCCGGATGTTTTCATAAAAACTTATCCTGGTTTCGAAACCTGTTCGGTGTTTCTTACTTACTAAAGATATTCAATTAAAGTCCTTTGATAACTTAATCTGTTTCATTGGTTTTCACAGTTCGCATTGATTGATTTTGCCCGTCTAGTGTCGCATTACTATGATTGAATTTATCTCTTTGCAGCAAAGTATCAGATTGCACCAACGCTCTACAAATATCATACAACCCTATGGGTAGTTTCAAAAGATGTAGCATGAAAACCCTGAGGTGTATTTGTGTATTGATATCATTAGATTTAACCTAAGAATCAATTATCAAATAATACAAGTGCATCATTTATGGAAATACAATAATTTAAGAAATTGACTGACTATTGGTTTGAGAATTAATGTCACCTCACGAAATTCACTTATTTACTGTTGTCATTTATTATCAAGATGCGGATTCGATATCGCATTATTTGATGTTACTGCTGGGAACTTGAGAATTATTCCACTTTCCGAAAACATGAATTATAATATCGAATCTGAAGACAAGCAAAACTGTATCTATTATCTGACATTATCCAAAACATGCCAAAAATCGATAAAAGTTCAAATTTCATGAGTTCAAAAATTTAAGGAACGCTATCTGCGTCCGCATCTGCCCTGAACAAAAACTAGTCATCCCGTTTCTATTGTATTGTCTAAAGTTTCTCCCAAGTTGTATCCGGCGCTATTACCTTTCACTGACGTCGGATGTCAACTCGATCTCTGTGGATGTCAGCTTTCCCTGTCATAAAATAAATGAGAAAGAGTTGGTCTATTCAGTCGATGATTTCAACAATATGACCGGTTTATTGTAGATAGAAACACGTGACTGATTGACAAGAAGCAATGAAATACCGCTTCTGTCTACCTACTGAAATCTGACCCGATTCGCTATACATACATAACTTATGCTCTGACGCACTTGTTGTCAATTTTTATGCTGATTATTCTCTTAAACAGATTTCTGAAACCTTTGGAGTGATACATTTGCAAGTGCTTGAAGTTAGACTATTAGATATTCGAAATAAATTTCAATGAATCATGGAAACAGTATTTGCTATCATATCAAAAGGTGGCAATCGTGTGTAATGAGTGATTATGTGTAGTATATGAGTAAAGTTATGAATGAGTTGCGCTCGCATGACTTTTGGAATCAGATCTAACGAAAACTAACACCAAAAGAGTAATCAAAATTTGACTTTATCTGCGGAAAGTGCAGCACACCTCACATTAAGTGCATCATTCTCTTGCCATAAAATATGATCCCAAATACTAATAAAAACACACAACAGTTGATATTATGATCACTATGATATCTAGACTTCCATCATTAGCTTTTGTAAACGAAAGTTAGATCATATATGTTTTAAGAAACCACTGTAAAAAGTTTTAAATAAAGCAGCAGTACATGTTTTTTAAATAAAAAAGCATGTTCTAAAAACGTGTTTTAAAACAATCAATGTTTTCTTTAAACATAAGCAGACATCAAAATGATTCAAATGAAGTGAGGAAGAAGGACAAGCCATAACGAAAAATCGAATACATAACTTTTAGTGCGAGAGCTACTGATATTTTCTACCTAAATTCGAGCACGAGATATTAATTATTATTTTTAATATGTAGATTATCACCCAACATCAGTAAAACGACAATTCTTAAGTTGCACCTCCAGTCGTCTTTCAAGCTACAATGCTTGAAACATCGCAAAATCCCATTTGTTTATGTAGATCCATACACCTCTGAGATTCATACACTCAATAGCGTAATGATCCAGCATACATTTGTAAACTCAGTCTCTCCTGATCACAAAAATGATATCCACGGAATTTATTGTAGGCGCAACACGTTTTGATTCATCATAAGATCTAGTAGTGGGGGTGCTAAGTCGACAATAAGGGCTGAACCGTGCAAATGGAGGGTAGAGGTCCAGATTTTTGCTCAAATACAGATTGAGGCATAAGTATTTTATCTTGATATGTATCTCCTTGGACACTTTTATATTTAACGCATAGTCATCAGCCAAAAATTCTTGTTTTACATGGAGAATCCCTATCTAAGATATTGATTGTTTTAGTCCGCCGCAATTCACTGCTGCTACATTTGCAAGCGTCACTATGGTAACAATAATAAGCGAAGTTTGATTTTTGTCAGCTGCAAAATATTTAACTGAAATGACACGTGCTCCAATATAATAAACAAGTTGAATGGTGAAATTGCACTTCACACTTAACGAAATTGATGATATAAATATAGTTTGGTGAACTTAATGTGTTTTAAGAACGACATCAGCTAGTGTAATACAAGCATACACCCCCAGCATCGTTATAATCGATTTTGAACAATTTGCGGTTATTTATGACATCGTGGAGATCGTTTCGTCATTTTTTGGTAAATATAGCATTTCGTTAAATAATGTATCGACAACAATTGAAAGTAGGTCGTTCATTCAACTATTTCTACAAAGAGAAATGCATGTAGTGGCGGCTAAAATACATCGAAGGTCAAAATGAAAACTAATAAAGTACACAAAATCCAGAAAACTCATAAAAGAGGGTATTTTTGCGTTAAATAATTCATGTACGACTCGCAAGTGGAGCGAGCGTACAAAATATGTCACATTTGGAGAGAGATCCATTTTTCCGGCTGACTTTTAGGACAAAAGTAATAGGTTATGGCTATTACACTGGCTGAGCTGGAACAATTTTAATCTGGCGGCTGTTACACCGAATTAGCCAACAAGACTGATTACCTAATAGATAAGTAGGAGATGGAAAGTATCTACATTAAATAAAGCACTAGATTAAACTTTGTTACATTAAGAGTTTCCGAATCACCGTAGGGAAACAAGTTTGCTTCGCTTAAGAAATCACTAAGTATCTCAGAAAACATCGAAGGCTAGGATAAACCAAGCAAGGCTAAGCAAGACAAGCAACGAGTCAAGACACATTCTGATGCAATTTTTGTGTCATATTGAATGATCTGCAGCCATGCTTGTAGCTAGTAAGCATGAGGCGTGTTGATAGATATGGAAAACTTTTGTACCGGCTACAATACCGCGTGTAATAGCCACTGCCTAATAAAAAAGTTCACTGAATAAATCAGTCGATACCCAAAGCATTCAAATTATAGATAATTTCGCTTAAAATGTTGGTGCATCTCTTCTTAGTGTCATTCTCTAGATCGCTTCAAACAGCAACACCCAACGGACAAATCTGTCCTGAGAAACATTTTACGCAATAAATACATGTTTTCACCAATTTTACAAAAAAGATCGTCAATTTACACACACCGACAGTCAAATTTGCCAATACTCATTTGTGTGGAGAAATATAGGACGTCAACTTGCCTTAGTAGAATGAATGTTTCAATAAAGTAAGGTAAGTCAAACATAAGGTCTAAGTTTCGACAGTCTCAGCTTCAGGGTGCAGTAGTTTTTTTGCTGCAACTTGAAGTTGACAGAGACTGCGAGAAACGTTGGCTTTGTATATGCGCATGCATGCATGCATATTTTGCCTACCGTACATTATGAAAACGTTCGTCCTACTAAAAAGAGTTCACTTTTAATAATTTTTCCCCACAGATGACCATGAACCTCCTGTGTCAGGCAAAAAATTGTCAATACCGCTTCAATCACCACCAACCTAGCTCACTTCACGCATTCTAAGCAAGCCTTCACCAATATGACAAGAATATCTTTAACAACATAACTGGTCTGTGTACACAGACAGACAGAAATACCTCAATCACAATCAAACTTGTCCCACATCTTCTCAGTGTCATTCAGTAGAGCGTTTCACAATGCAGAGGAAAACGGGAACTCTGCAGGCGAAAAAGCGGTTCTATGAGTAAAAGTACTTGGTCGGATGGATGCATTTCCGGCTACAGTTTCGGCTGTGGATCTGTATCTGAAAAGGCAGCGCATCGACACCCAAAGGCCTTGTCAATGCTGCCTCAATTCAAACCAAACGTGCCCCACATCTTCTCAGTGTCATTCACTAGATCACTTTAAAAAACAGTAGTCAACGGGCGACTCTGGGCCAAGAAATAATTCTCAAAGAATAAGCACTACTCGGATAGATGCACCTCCGGGTGCAGTTTCAGTTGCGGATCTGCATCTGAAAATGGCAGTGCAACGACACCGAAAACCTTGTCAATGCTGCCTCAATTCGAACCAAACTGGCATCAGCCAGGCATGGGAAGCACCTCGCGCAATCAACGCACGCCTTCACCAATTCTGCAAAAATTGTATTTTTCCCACAATTCTTTACACTGTCAGTCAAAACGTTGATAGTATTGTCTCAACTACAACCAACTGATTATCATTCTGCAGAGCACATCAAAAGACAACAGCGCAACTCAGGCCTGACATGCACTGCATGCTATCATCACACGTTTTCACCAATTTTACAAAACTATAATTTTCAAGAGCAACTTTACATCTACAGCGAATACTTTGCGAATTTGCCTCAATTGAAACCAAACTTACCCCATTCATTCACAATTTTATCTCCAGAGTATCAAAACACAAGCGTCAACCGGCAAATCTGGCCGGAGAAAATTTCACGCAATCATCACACATTTTCACCATATTTTCAAAAAATTGTCTTCGATCATGTCTTCACGCTGTCAGTCAAAAACTTTGTTAGTAGGCCTACTGCCTCAATCAATACCGGAGTTGCCCAAAACCTCAGTATCATTCTCCGTAGCGTTTCAAAACACAAGAGCATAGGATAACTCTAGCTTGAGAACCACTTCTCCGAGATAAAGTACTTGGTCAAATACAATGTTGATCTATGCTCACAGCATCATTTCAATTGTGGATCTGCATCTGAAAATGGCAGTCACAGCGTTGGCCAAAACTTTGACGATCCTGCCTCAATCACAACTAAGCTTGCCCACACAACTCCCTGACTAATAGGCGACATGTAGCACTTGAATTCTGAGATTTCGAATTGAAATGAGCAATGAAAAAGATGATCAAGAGGTTTGGATCAGGTGAGTATCCACAGATTCGTGTGAATATACATGTGCATTGATATGTAGTGACAACTCTCATAGAAGTCTTCCTTTGTAGAGATATCCGCAGTTTAAATATTTGAGTGAATACAGATGAAATTGTGTGGGATGACCGTCATGAGCAGAGCTATCGATTCGGATTTTGTAGATATGATGGATTGATGCATGTTTCTTGCATTTCCCATAACTTTTTCTATGTTTGATCACACTAATCAATGCCCGAGGCCTAGATTCACAAGCACGAGCAAGCCCGCCGCGGTCTAGATTCATGCGACCGAGCACGCACAAGTACACCCGCTCGAGGTCAGAATTCACACGACTGAGCGCACCCGATGTCCAAATTCATACGCCGGAGCACACTGAAGGTATATATTTGTGCGCCTGAACACGCCCGATGTCTGAAATCAGGTGCCCAAGGCAAGAATTTAGACAACCGGAGTAGAGTGCGTGAGTGCATGAATTCAGACTACGGGCGTCTTTGAGCGTCCAATTCTCGTCATCGGTCGCGCTCCGGTATATGAATGTAGATAACGGGCGTGCTCCTAAGAATGATCATGAGAAGGTGTGGACCTACTTTGGTTGCAAGTGAAGCAGGATCATTTATGTTTTGCCGACGTTGTGAAGTTGTGTTGCAAAGAAAATGTACAATTCACATATTGCTGGAAACATTCAAGGATTTCATGAGTTGTTTCACAGGTCACTGCTGTCTGCTGCGTGTTACGTTGTTGCACCCTATGGAGTATTACCATGAGAAGGTGTGGACAGACTTTGGTTGCAATTGAGCCAGAATCATCAAGGTTTTTCTTGACGATGTGAAGTCATGTTGCGAAGAAAATGACGTGAAAAAAAATTCGAGAGATGATGGAAAATTCCGATGATTGCATGAGTTGTCTCTCAGGTCAGAGTCGCCGGTTGGATGTTGGTTTGCAAAGTCGTTTAGAGAATGGTGATAAGAAGGTGTGGACAGATTGGTTGCAACTGAGACAGAATCATCGGGGTTTTTCTTGACGATGTGAAGTCATGTTGCGAAGAAAATGACGTGAAAAAATTCGAGAGATGATGTAAAATTCAAATGATTGCATGAGTTGTTTCTCAGGTCAGAGTTGCCGGTTGGATGTTGTTTTGCAAAGTCGTTTAGAGAATGGTGATAAGAGGGTATGAAAAGACTCTGGTTGCAAAAGAAGCGGAATCACTAATGTTTTACTGAAGCCATGAAGTTGCATTCATGATGCGAAGAAAACGACGTGAAAAAAATTCAAGAGACGATGGAAAATTCCGATGATTGCATGAGTTCCTTCTCAGGTCAGAGTCGCCGGTTGGATGTTGGTTTGCAAAGTCGTTTGGAGAATGGTGATATGAAGGTGTGGACAGACTTTGGTTGCAACTGAGCCAGAATCATCAAGGTTTTTCTTGACGATGTGAAATCATGTTGCGAAGAAAATGACGTGAAATTCGAGTGTTGATGGAAAATTAAGATGATTGCATGAGTTGTTTCTCAGGTCATTGCTGTCCGTTGCTTGTTGCGTTGTAGCACCCTGTCGAGTATTATCATGAGAAGGTGTGGACAGACTTTGGTTGCAATTCAGTTAGGGTAACAAATGTCTTGCTGACGTCATGAAGCTGTGTTGCGAAGATAATATGTAAAAGTTTAAAAATTGGTTCGATGATTGCATGACACAAACATTGACACAAAACATTCCATGATTGCATGAATTGTTTTTCTTGTCAGAGTCACCGGTTGGTTGCCGTTTTTGTAATGCCGTTTCGAGAATCGTCATGTGAAAGTGTGGGCAGGCTTTGCTTGCAATTGAGCCAGAATCACTCATGTTTTTCTTGACGTTTTAAAGGTGTTGTGTATGTTTTTTGTCAACGATGAGGCATGCTGAAAACTCAATTGATAGTGTATGATTTAAACAAACGGATTGAAATACTTTTTTGCTAACTCTACTGTGCAAGCTCGTGTATAACACGGTATGAAACTCATTTTTGGAGAGCATGGTTTTAAAAGGTGGCTTTAAAACATGGCTTTGGGAAAATGTACTATGAAAGATTGCACAATTATGTAGAAAACCTAGTTTTCATGGAGCACTATTCTGAATGAAGTCCTCTTGGCATCTTCCAAACATTTTTGCTCTTTTCCTGATGTCATTTTTTATAGGTTCCGGTGCCATGTTGATGCTCCTTTTTGGTAGAATTGCATCACAAGACCAAAACTTATTTTGATTATTTTCAACAATTTGAATTTTCGGAAATACAATGGGAAATTAAATGGGACCCACTACGTAGAGGAGGAAGTACAAAAAAAATTGTACTTCCTCCCCTACGTAGTGGGTGCCATTTAACAAAAACGGGTGGTCGTATCTGACCTCACTACAGAATGCATATCATGCAGCAGAAAAAGTCCGCAAAGATGCGAAGGAGTTGTGGCAGGCAGTGTGTCTGAAAACGGCAGATTTTCAATCAGCAGGCCATGCTTTCAAACTTGCGAAGGATCTGTAGGACAGAATATTACATGGAATTGAACGAAACGTGATGTAAACATGAGTGAGATGCCAAAGAACGTTGATGCAGCCCTACAGAATTATCGGCAATGAAGAATGTGAGTTGTGACTACCTTTGTTTTTGAAAATTTGAAATTCGATCAAAGTGGTCATCTTGTGTAGTAGTCCTGCAGGACAAAGCACTGCATGGATTTTGATGAAAATTGACTCAAATGTGAGTGAGATGCCATAGAACGTTGGTGTAGCTCTACGGAATTGTCTGCATCGAGGAACAGTAGTTGTGACTAGCTGTGTTTTTGAAAATTTGAAAATCAGTTGCGTAGGCTGTTATTTTTAGCTTATAAATTCTCTGTAGGACAGGGCACTGTTTGGATTTTGATGAAACTTAATGTGAAGGTGATAGAGGTACCGTGGAGCATTGCTGTAGCTCTACAGAATTATCGGCAATGTAGAATGGGAGTTGTGACTTTTTGACTGAGAATTTGAAATTCAACATTCATGTCGGTCATCTTGTGTAGGCCCTATAGGACAGTGCGGAGCAGAATTTGATAAAATTAATATTGATGCTGAGTACGGTGCTGTCGAGCATGTTTGTAATTCTACTTAATTTTCTGCAGTGAGGAAGGGAATTTGTGGGTAGCTGTGTTTTTGAAAATTGGAGATTCAATGCCCTGTTGGACAGAGTTTTGTATAACTTTCTATTAAACTTGATGGGATGATCGGGGCTTCTTGTTAGGCTGTATTTCGTTTTATGAAAGAAAGCGCATGAGATTCGTTTTGTTTTAGTCTCTCGGATGGCTGCATTTGTTTAGGTGGCAAAAAAATTATGAGTCGAAAATGTTTCCGGCTGTCAATTGTGCGACTACAAATTTAGAGAATACTTGAGAATCTATTTTGCTAGCTGTTGTCAATGTATGTAAAAGTCAATATCTCAAGGTCTTCTAATATTGAAATGATTTCATGACATGACTTTGAATGACGAAATTCTTCCATACCTCATTACACGAAAGAAATTGAAACCCTCAAATCAACCCACTATAATTTTGTTGTTACCGGACGTTTTTTCGTCACGGCATTGCCACTTTTCAAAGGAAGAAATTTTTGAAAGATTACTTGCAAATGTGCCCTTCTCACAAATAGTTTACTACTGACAATAGAATTGAAAATCAAAAGCCATTTTTCCATTTTCAAGTTATATTTACAGCAATTTCTCCGATATTTTAAGTTTCCATAACTTTCTTGACGATCATTCACATCTTTTGATAAAAATTTTCACATTTCTATCAGTGAATTTCCATATTTTCAAATTTCGACCACTGCTGATACTTCTTTGTGAAACGCAATTCCTCTGCAGACTGCTTAATAATACTGATTAGGCAGTCGAAATTAACAGCGTTTCACAAAATCATATATTAAGCAGTGTGGGACTTATATAAATCACTGCTTAATATGTGGTTTTGTGAAGCGCTGCGAATTTCTACTGTTTAAATCACTGATTTGAATCACTGCTTTAAATTTATTTTATGAAACGCAAAACATTTTCCACACTGAGATAGAGCACTAGTTTATTTAATGAAACGAGCCCCAGGTAATGCTGATTGCCTCAAATAAAAAAAGATAAAATTATCAACAGCAAATAAAGCACTTGAAAATTGAGATTTTTTATATTAGTCGTTTGTCGCCTAGAAATCTATTTAGTTCTTTTTAGAAACCACTAAATTTCTCAAAAATTAGAAAGTGAAGCAAAACTATGTAAGGCGATGAAAGACAAAGAGGCGAGCCTAGTCACTTTCTGATACAAAGACCTTTTTCTTGTTACATGGAGTGATTCTGTTATCTGATATAGCTGAGAAATACGATGCGTGACAATATAGATAGAAGAATATTGTAATGGATCAGCCGGTGTAATAGCCAGGAGACCAAACTTGTACCGGTTCAGCAGATGTCATAGCCATTGCCATAGATTTTTGCCATTACTATTTTCAGCTGGCAAATTTTGAAATACTTGTGTACTGCGTAACTATGACGAAACATCCACTCTTGCTTCCGCATTTAAACACTGGAATTATTTTTAGTTATTAAAGTCTGTGCGAAATCCCATTGGTGTAATGTATTTCAGGGAGAAGTAAATGGAGAAATTCAGAAAGAGATACATATCAGGAATTGTTCACAGGATGAAAATTAAGATATAGGCAAAAATCTGGCCCTCTACCCTCAATTTGCACGGTTTTAGAGTTATCACCCCCACTATAGGAACATTTACATGGATCGGTGTCTGACCGAGCAATTGAAATTACCATCAACAAACAGCTATTGTAGTCCATTGTAACAGCTTGTCTATTATAGTCCCACTAACCTGTGTGAGGGGGAAAGTCGGATTTCTATGGATAAGTCTGTCGGCTGAAGTAAACGCTGAAAAATGGAACTCTTGTTGAATAGATATTGAACCAATACATTGCAGATCACAATTAGCGATGATCTGACGAGCTGGTATGGCCTGCTAGAAATTGAAACAATCACCAAGAATGACTGAAATGCATCACACACAAATGCAATCATCGAAATGCAGATGCAACACCTGTCCTGAACCTGGTGTTGTAGGTGTTGCATGTGTGCCCTCTTCATGAATTACCGAAAAAATATTATCCAATCAACCTTTCATTGAAGCGTGTTGTGGTCACAATTTACCGTCCCGGATCTATATATGGTGTACATAAATTTTACGTGCATTAGGAAATTATAAAGATAGATACGATACTTTTAGTGTGAACTGATAAAAAAATTGTCAACAAACAAAATCTTAGAATCACTTGATGTGGCGTGCGAATTATCTTGTCTTGTTGAACAAACTGCTTTTTACAATCGTTACAAGTGATGCGCTGACGTGATGTTGCAAATTAGTTACGAATGTTTTCGGAATGTGTTTTACAAGACACAATATTCCGAGCTTTTGATTAACTAAGTCCATTATTAAGAGATGGACATGACTTTACATGTGCCTTGAAAGCTGATTTTGTAATTTTACAAATATTTCAAATTTTACCATGTCATTGCAGGCCTACCCTGCCAAGATCCAAAGTGTGATAACAGTGCAGAGTTTTGTGGCATATTTTGCATTGAACATGCTTTAGAGGTTCCATGATCTTTTTCAAGCACAATATTCATTGACATATGGCTCACTTAGAGCGCCCACCTTAGAATTCCTCTTGCCCTGCAGAAGAGCTATTTTAAGTAAAAATTGTCAAAAAAATCAATTTTTCATCGTAAAATTGTATTCTGCTGTGTTATCATTTTTCTAGCCAAATAGCATTCTCCTGTACTGATGGTTAGAAATGCCAAAGTAGGCTATGTGTTCTATGGGAGACGTCTCATATCATTATTTGCTAAAATTTGAATTGTTTTGCAGATTTTCTTATACATGCATACACGCAAGCAATATCTAAGAGTTGCAAGCGTTTAATTTATGTTGTTTTTCCTGATCCACTGCAATTCATTCAATGCTTCTGTAATTGCTTAAGAGTTGAAATTGATTTAGAACACGTTTTATAGTTGAAATTGTAAAGACGCTTGATATATCGGCATACAGGAAAAGCAGTACAGTAGGTCTCTTGTATTATCCACTGGATAATTGCATGCCATTTTCAGGGATAAAGAAGATGTGTCGCTAAACATAGATCTATTATCGGACTTTTTGTTTTTATTGCAGTAAGGTTGTCGCATACATTAATTTGTGGTGCAGTATATTTACAGAATCTAGCTTGTTACTAATAGGCTATACTTAGGCTAGAATTGACAACAAGACGATTTCCATTCATTTGATTTACACACCTGTACTCATGTATGGCGGTAATAGCTGTTGTCCGATGAGCATAGAATAGTTATCAATCGAAAGTTAAGAGGTCTTTGGATGGGCCTATACAAAACCTAATTTAGACTTATTAGAACGTGAAGCATTGGGTATCGGGGTAAAAGGATAAAATATAATACTCCAAAAGTGCATTCCTTTAGATCGATGCAACGCCTGCCCTTGAGTCGTGCCGGCGTCCGTGGATCTACATAAGCAAATGGGATTTGCGATGTTTGAGGCAGGGATGTGGAGTCGCAGTCGGAGTCCTATCATTTTTGCTGGAGTTGGAGTCGGAGTCGGAGACTCCAGACTCCGGCTTATAACTAGACCCGAAATATAATACAAACAAATTATTCATCCTCGTGTATAGCTGTCACTGTCTTGATGTCAACTTTTTCCGTCAAGCAAAAGTACAGAGACACTGCTGCATGCAAGGCTTGTAATAGTTGAGGGAATTACCCGTGATAATGAAAAAACTAATGATCACTAAATATAGGTTCAGCTAAGCCTATAATGATCTATGATTAAGGTTACCGGTTTGTTTCTCAAAAAAACTGGGCTTTATATACTTGCCACCTGTAGTCGGAGTCCTAGCAAAAGCCGTAGTCGTAGTCCTAACAAAATGATAGGACTGCGCATCCCTGGTTTGAGGCTCTGTAACTTGCAAGACGACTGGAGGTGCAACTTAAGAATTGTCGTTTTACTGATGTTGGGTGACAATCTACATATTAAAAGTGATAAGATACTCGTGCATGAATTTAGGAAGAAAATGTCAGTAGCTCTCGGACTGACAGAATGATGAAAGAATGATTTTTTTTAGTTACTTGATAACTTCATTTCTATCTGATTAAATGCATGCCAACTGTATATATGTTCTTGACCGGCTCTTCAAAACTTACTAACAAAATTTTTAAATAAACGGTGATTGTTGTGCGAACGAGAAATAAATCCAGAGGAAAACCAGAGAAGTTGCGACAAAAGCTTATTTCTTAACATGGATATCAAGACTTTAAAACACGCCTTCACAGAGTAATGTTATGATAGTGAATGTCTTCTAATTCCAGGCAATGGCAAATATGCATGATAAGTTATAATCAGTTTAGACTTATAAGTTAAATGAGTTATCGCCTCTTCTTTCGATCCGTCTCATCATGTCACGTACTTGCACATCCCATCTGCCAACTCTCTTTCATTGTACCTACCAGGGATGCGGAGTCCTATCATTATGATAGGACTCCGACTCCGACTACGGGGGTTGATAGGACTCCGCCTTTTGATAGGACATCGACTCCAGGTGGCCAATATATAAAGCCTAGTTTTTGAAAAATTAACTGGTAACCTACATCATAAATCATTATAGGCTAACCTGAACCTATTTTTAGGGATCATTGCTTTATCCATTATCAATCATTTTCGACGAAAGTTTATCAAATGTCGCTTTAAGTTGGATGCATACGGCTCGGCTCCTCCCATCTTGTTGATGCGTGTTTTACACGGTTTTTCTCCAGTCCATAGGCAGGAAAATCCCCCATCCTTCTTCAAAAAATATGAGCACACCTTTCGATTTTAATATGCGCTTTAGATGAGACATCACACGTACACGATTAACGTGAGGGTAAGAGGGAATGTTCTCCGACAAACTAGCATTTCATTTTTGTCTCTGATGTGACCTTTGGTGCGTAGGTGTGATCGAGGATAGGAAGGCTTGTCTTCTCTACTGAATCAACGAGTGAAAAGACAATCCTCTTTTCACTATCACGGGTAATTCCTTCAACTATTACAAGCTTTGCATGCAGAAGTGTCTCTGTACTTTTGTTTGACAGAGAAAGTTGACATCAAGACAGCGACAGCTATGCACGAGGATAAATAATTTGTTTGTATTATATTTCGGGTCTAGTTATAAGCCGGAGTCTGTAGTCCTATCATTTGATAGGACTCCGACTCCGACTCCAACTCCAGCAAAAATGATAGGACTCCGGGACTCCGACTGCGACTCCGCATTCCTGGTACATACCTAACCATTTTATCACTTTATGGCCCTTTTCGAGTTGCCAAATCGATGTGACCTTGGCAACTCGAAAAGGTGATTATTTGCAAAAATGTGTGCTTTTTACATGAACTTCGTCAAGGTCTCAGTGGAATTTTTAGTCGGTCAGAGCCCGCATATTTTGGAAAAACCGGCAATTCTAAGTTTGTAAACAAATTAGGTAATTGCACTCGCATGTAAGTTGTGATTAAGTTTCAACCAATATATTTAGTAAAAACATAATTTTAATATTCTGTTGTTTTACTGCATGTCGTTGCATCGATACTGTTTGAAATAACGCAATGCACTTGCTGGCTGTAGAATATTTCATGTTACAGAGTAAAAACTCTAGTGTTCTCTTAACTTTCTATCTCTAGTTTAGTTATTTTCATACAACCATGTTCAATTATCGGTTGGCTGGTTCATAAATCCTTCATTGGATCTATCTCTAAATCCTTCATTGGATCTATCTCAATTTCCAGTTGCAACCAAATTCTTCTCATAAATCGTTTAGAGCAAAAGCCTATCTAACCAACCAAAATAATTTTGAGATTTAATTCTACATAGCTTTCTCGAGTTTTCTCGCTTCTAGCAGAAGAAATTCATGCTTAAAGTATTTCATTTTAGACAGAAGAGGTTTAAACATGAAACCCTTCTATTTGTCTTCTGAATTTTAAACATGAATTTCTTCTGCTAGAAGCGAGAAAACTCGAGAAAGTTATGTAGAATTGAATCTCAAAATTATTTTGGTTGGTTAGATAGGCTTTTGCTCTAAACGATATGAGAAGAATTTGGTTGCAACTGGAAATTGAGAAAGATCCAATGAAGGATTTATGAACCAGCCAACCGATAATTGAACATGGTTGTATGAAAATAACTAAACTAGAGATAGAAAGTGAAGAGAACACTAGAGTTTTTACTCTGTAACATGAAATATTCTACAGCCAGCAACTGCATTGCGTTATTTCAAACAGTATCGATGCAACGACATGCAGTAAAACAACAGAATATTAAAATTATGTTTTTACTAAATATATTGGTTGAAACTTAATCACAACTTACATGCGAGTGCAATTACCTAATTTGTTTACAAACTTAGAATTGCCGGTTTTTCCAAAATATGCGGGCTCTGACCGACTAAAAATTCCACTGAGACCTTGACAAAGTTCATGTAAAAAGCACACATTTTTGCAAATAATCACCTTTTCGAGTTGCCAAGGTCACATCGATTTGGCAACTCGAAAAGGGCCTATCATCATCCATGTTGCATCACGTGTTCCAAATTGGAATGAACGTCTTAACTTTTGACTCTTGAAATGTGAAAGGCTGTTCAAAATTGGAATAAGCAAGAACTCCAAACCTCTCCAAAGGTTGATATGGTAACAAGATCATTGGATTTCATCAATCACAACGAGTATACGTCTGCAACTCAATCACTTCACTATAAACTACGTGTAATTGTCCATGTGAATTATTATCCAATATCCACCAATCGAGCTATTCACAGAGGTTTCAGTGTCACAGAGAATTAACATTGTCGATATTGACAGTCATGGTTGTGTTCAAAAACGATTTCAATGTTCTCCTTGAATGAGCACAGATTCATGGTAGAAATTGATGCAAACGAAGCTTATAGCAGTTTTGTCAACGAGTTTCAGAACACAACTCTACAAATTATGCACAATTTGTTAGGTTGTGCGTGTATCAAGAGTTAAACAAGCAAGTTGTATTTTAATTAAAACATCATGAAGATCTACAGAATTGCTGGACTATCAGTCAAAAGAAATCTACTTTAGGAATACAGTACTCCTTGGGAGAACGATACTAAAGTAGAACAAAATTATGCTAATAAAAATATGGTGAGATCGATCACTCCATTGTTTTGTTATTTAGAACATTCGACGTGGAGGAGGCAAAATTAGTCCACCCAGAGGACGTGGCCTAGTACATGTACTTGTTACAGACGTTTCAAGGATTTTGTTCTTTGAGGTGCGATGATCAATGCTCTATATCTGCACGTTTATAACCAAATATACAATGTAGTAACATCCAAATTGATGCCAGATTATCGAACTTTATTTTCAAGGTAAATTCATTATTCGGTTTTTTGCTCGTAGGATAGAAAAGAAATACAACGACCCTTGAAATTTTCAATTCTTTCGCAACAGTTGTAGAACTTTGCCCACAACGCATCATCCCAATTGCCATTCCTCTGGTAAAGTTATCGTGCGCCATTTCATAAGTCAAATCTGGTCAGCAGTAGGTGGTGATTCTGTTCAACTTCTACCTGTTACTGTGATCAATATCAAATTTTGAAATTTGATGGTCCTATATCATTTCCCTTATCATATGGAGTTCAATGGTGATACATAGTAAGCGAGATATCAATTCAAACCATAGAAAAAAATGAAACAAACTTCCATTCAAGTCAATGATAGTTGGTTTCATTATTTATGTCAGTGAGTATATATATCTTTGATCTAAAATCAAATCGAATCAAAGACCTAAGATGAAATATTGTGCATGACTAATACATACATGTAGGTCTAATCACAGATTTGAATTGATAAATGATTGTGAAGAATGTTATGACAATTTAGTTTCAAAGCAGAGTTTTTGGTTATTTGCTACACAATGGCAGAAAATGAAAAGCAGTCGGAAGAAACAGAGGCTTTTAAGAACTATTACTTCAAATGCGATGAATGTGTAAATCTTCCAACTCGATATAAAACTGCGTTTACAAAAAAGTGCGATAAATGCTTCTTGAAAAATCGAGACAATCCTGCATACCGCACCACTTCCTCAGATTACGGCAGGATGCCAGTCGACTACTCATGTTTTCCAAGTCGTCATTTCCCGAAAGGAAACGAATTTACTAAGGCCCGATCAAAATGCGGCAATTTCAGAGACCATTCTATGAACATGTAATTCGATCTAAAGATGGGTGGCTGTATACACGTAAGTCCAATATTACTAATTAGATGCTGCATACTACATTCGTTGAATCTCAGGAACTTCATGTTATTTCAAGAATTCATGTGTTTCACTTGTTTCATGGATGGAATTGATTTATTTTGGAGATGACTGTAGATATAGTCAGTCAGTGTTGCATTTCTCTGCATTTTTTCAGAAAGCAGGGTCAAAATTGCATGCAAATTCTCTATTCATCGCTTCTTTATTTTTTTATTCAGCTGGCAGATTCAGTGCCATTTTCATTGTCAGACCTTTAGATCATTTATTCCTACGAAGACCAAAGAGTAGCATACAAGCAGCGAATACATAATTTTTATTAGGTTATTAGGAAGCAGCAGTGTAAAATAACAGGACGTAATAAAATATCTCAAATATTTGGACTTTTTAACCACGTTCGTCCAGAAAACTTTATAGTATTGTTAATAACAGTCAATGTGAATTATAAGTAATGTACAAGATGCACCGAATTCTCGGCCGTTGGCCTTCAATTAATAAGTTTGGTGTACATGCTAACGACGTCATAACTGTTTTGGAATAAACGGCTTTTATCACTGATATTCTTCATATTACTATATTTATATTAATATTGATATTGATGCATTTTTATGTATTAGTTATATCAAGTTTTATATTTATTTTCTATAAGAGAAAACTGGCCTGACTTTGGAACGTCTCACTGATCTGATCAGGAGTGCTAAAGAACTTCAGAACAAGGTTGAAGAGTGGGACGGTCAGATGGTTCGCTCTCTACAGTTCCGCAACGCAAATGATAGCGCCATCGAGGTGTACAGAAATCTGCTCGCAAAAGCGAAAAAATAGCATAAGCAACTTCCCATCACTATATTTCTAGCACAAACTGAAATAAAAAACTGATTTAAAGCAATTGTTGAATTTAGTTCTTGATAGGATAAGCACAAAAATTGGATATTAACTTAAGTGTTGTAGACACGAAAAACAATTGGTTTGGAAAGAGGAAAATTAATGCTGCATTAAAGGGCAGCAACCCTGTGAATTCAAATCATAACATAGACAGTGTCAACAAATTATTCTAGTAATTAATTATTCAATTACATAAACTATTATTCAACTTCCAATCACAGCAATTAACAATATTAATAATAAATATTATAGTTATATAGATACGATACGCAACGAAAAAATAAAAATTTTACATTTACAGTTCACTTTTTAATGTTGAATTCACTTCAATTCGATCGGATTCACTTATACCAAAATAGTATCATAAATATCAGTGTCACTTATATCGTCAATCTTCAATCGCGCTCGCTGATGTGTTGCCGTATACGCTGCTGTGTTGTTGTTCGCTGGCAGTCAGTTGTTGTTGTTACTTCTGTAGTTATGTTACACCACGAGAGCCCGGAGTTCTTCTAACAGCTACTGAAGATGTCGTATGTGTTGTTGTTGGTAGTTGTTGTTGTGTCAATTTCTCATCGTTTCTAATTTATATAAATTTTTGAGACTTGATGATAAAACCACTTTCTTTTGAAAATTGAAAAAGTTTCCATTAATCACTGCTCGTTAGCTTTCGACCCGACCACATTTCGTTCTTATCACGGAATTTTTAATCTCCTTTTTTAACATGGACCATTAATCAGATTTCATGATATCATTTTTATCGTCGTTTTTTCTTTCATCAACAATCACGTTATTCGCACACTGAATTTCTTTCTTCTGTCAGTTTATCAATAGATTTATTCGCATCTCATCTCTCTCTCTCAGCGTTTGATTCTTTGCGGACCGTTAACTTTCTTTTCTTTTTTTCAGGAGATAATGAATATCTCGTTTACGAAACGAAAATGGCGTGGGCTGACCCGCTACTTATATACATGTAAACAAGAAATATGAACTATGAAAATGAAAACGCACATAGGAACGACGCAGAGAACGGCACACAGGAACAACGAGGATAGGATAAGGGCATATGGGTTAGATTGAAACGAACAAACGTTAGATACATTAACATAAGACACTATACGCGACATGCAATTATCGGAATTGAATATTATTATGGAATTGGAATTGGAATTGAATTGAACTGTTTCGACTGGAATTGGAATTGGATTTGGAATTGAAATTTCTGCTCCGGAATTGGAATTAAAAAATTTCAGTGGAATTTTTCCAGCTCTGCCCACTGCGCTCCATTATGATCTGCTCATCCACCTTACCTTCAAGCATTCTTGTTGCGCATGTCGCCCTCAATGAGTGGTTAGTTCTTTCCTTTATTCCTGCTTCATTGCAAATCAGTGTTGTCATCTTGTTCGTTACATTCTTACCAAGAGGTTTGCTGGTGTACCAATATGACGTTGTCTTCCAATGTTTTGATGAATGCAAGTAGAAGCCGATCTACATTGGGAGGTCTAACAGACAAAACTTTCTCGAACAGTTCGACATGCTTCAATTTGTCGTTTTCGTTGTGAAAACAGCAACTTTCATTTGCACTTTTTCTTCTATCTTTCAGACCTCCATTGCACGTCTTCCCAGTTACTGGGCACTTTACACCATTTCTCGAGTCAATTTGAAACTGGTTGATTGTCAACTTCGTCTGCTCCTCGCCACCTCTCAGTGCGAAGTTGATGCCATTCAGATAAAATAATGTTCTTGTTAATCTCTCTGGAGTGTCTCCACCAAGAATTTCTGATTTAACAATTTCTCCCTCGTCAAAAATTGAGATCGGTTTGTGCTTTGTACAATTCTTTGGTGGCAGTGATGATGTTGACATTTTCATTGATGCATCCAGTGCGTCAGTGAAGCGTTTTGTTAAGTTGAATAAATTGATTTCTGGATGCTCTTTTCTTACAATACTTTGAAGTCCTTACTTACTTACAATACTTTGAAGATGTTATGAACTGTAATGAGCTCGCACAACATAACGTTCTCCCTACCTGTAATGGTAAACCCTTGGATCTAGTGCTCAGCAATGGTCTATGCATTGATGTCGATTATTCAGATAATCCTACAACTTCGACTCATCGTGCTCTGCTTGTACAGTGTGCTATTGCAGTTGAAAGTCAAGTGAGTGTGACTCGCAGGTCAACTTACAATTATAAAAAAGCTGATTTCAACTTGATTCGTTGTCTTCTTGCTTGTTTGTGTTGGTCACAAATTTGCTGTGTTGGAAGTGCTACTGAAGCCTTATCTAACTTGTACGATATTATTTTTGCAATAATATCTGATCATGTTCCTTTGGTAAAATTTAAAAGTACGAAGTTTCCTTACTGGTATAATTCCGACCTTATAGCTCTAATCAAAGAAAAAGAGCGTGCTTGGAAACTATTCATTCGTAATGGTCGTGATAAAGAGTCTGACTTTTACTCGAGGTTTTCTGCTCTGCGTGTGGAAGTAAAAGCTAATCAAAAGAGCTGCCATGCTGAGTATGTCAATCGTGTCGGGGCTAATATTAAGACTAATCCGAAGAGGTTTTGGTCATATGTCAAATCTCTAAATGCATCTAGCTCTCTCCCAAACATCATGACCTACGATTCTACTGAGTACACTTCTCTTCGTGACATCGTTCAAGTGTTTTTTGTCGTTACTTCCATTCGATTTTTGTATTTGACACTGACGTGATTTTGCCTTCTTGCATCAGATATGATGTGCCTTTATTTCACTTGCCCAGGGTATCTCCTGCTGGAATGAAAGAGGAAATTCTGAACCTTGACCGTAACACTAGCACTGGTTATGATGGGGTTTCCGCTATCTTCCTGATTGAATGTGCCGATGAATTATGTTATCCGTTATCTGCTATATACAGTCTCTCTGTTGAATCTGGGGAGTATCCATCAGTTTTAAAGTTCAATAATATCATTCCTATATACAAGAATAATGGTGAGAAATCCTCAATTGAATCGTATCGCCCTATTTCCATTCAGCCTGTGATAAGCAAGTTATTCGAACGTATAGTAAACAGTGCTCTCCGGAATCATGTGAAGAATATGATTTGTGATCAGCAACACGGTTTTTGTAGGAATAAGTCTACCACTTCTAATCTGCTATGGTACACTGACTTTATTTCAACCGCGTTTGATGATGGGTTTCAGGTGCACAGTATCTACACGGATTTCAGTAAAGCGTTCGACACCGTATCTCATTCTCATTTGCTGCTTAAAATGGAAAATTACTTTGGTATCTCTAATACTGATCTGAAATGATTCCGCAGTTACTTGCAAGACCGTTTCCAGCGTGTTGTTTTACACGGATTTCAGTCTGATTGGAGTCTTGTCTTCTCAGGAGTGCCTCAAGGGTCCATACTTGGACCGATGTTATTTATCATGTACGTAAATGATATGCCCTCATGCTTGCGCTCAAGTAATTGTCTTCTTTTTGCTGATGATATCAAAATTTTTAAACGTATTTCTTGTGAAAAAGACTGCTTTGATCTGCAGAAGGATCTATCCTATTTCTGTGATTGGTGCACAAAATGGAATCTTAATCTGAATATTGATAAATGTTTTTTCATTGATTTTTCTTTGAAGCGAGTATTCAGTTGTAATTACGCGTATACTGTCTTCTCATCTACTCTGCAACAAGTTCATCAGGTGAAAGATTTAGGTGTTTTTTCACTCACAATCTGTCGTTCTCTTTACACATCTCGAAAATAGTCTGTAAAGCTTTTCGTATGTTAGGTTTTGTCAGAAGGACGATGAAACACTGTCATGATGTTCAAGTACTGAAAGTGTTATACAATGCATATATACGATCACATCTTGATTATTGTTCACCTGTTTGGTCTCCTACTTCTAAATGTATGATCGATAAAGTGGGGCGAGTTCAAAAACGTTTTGTAAAGTTTCTCTGCTTTCAGAGTGGTATTACATATAACAGATCTGATTACGTGACAATTTGTGAGTATTTTAAATTGGCTACACTATACCATAGAAGGAAAGTCACCGATGTTGTGCTTTGTCACAAAATTTTACATTGTAAAGTAAACTGTGCATATCTTGTGTCGTTGATTCACTTCAATCTTCCTACAAAAGGTACGAGACACACCAGAGTTCTCACAACAGCAACGAAAAACAGGCTGGTTTTGCGAAAAAACTCATTCTTCCCTCGAAGTCTTGCTGTAATTTCAGACATGGGAAGTCTTGATTTCTTTGATATCGCGTTATCGAAATGTGTCATCTCCAAGGCCTTAGTGTGACGTTTGTTTTTATTGTCTGACTTTATTATCTGTTCTTTTATTTCCTCGGTATTTTCGGTTGTATGGTATAGTCTTGATGTACGTATCCCGTGACAAGTAAATGGCACAAGCTGTTTGTCATGTATTGAATAAAATAAGTCCTGCAGCAATAGAAAGCAGACTTTCCCGTGGATAAAAGGCTCCGTCTTGCTTTCGGACTTCGAGTATGAATTTGGATAGATAGTCGTTTATTTCGTCATTTTTGAGATGTTCTAGTTGTTGCAAATGACTGTCAATTTCACCCGCTTTGACTTTTTCCTCGTACCATGTGTTGAAAATGTTCTTAACCCATACATTCCTTCTTTTCACAGATGTTGCCTGAGCATTATCAATTTGTGACTCAACATTAACTGTAGCGAATCTTCTAGAGGAGTTCTCAGTCACATCATGTTTGTCGTTCCCCTTTTCATAATAGGAATTAATTGATTGGTGGTCTTGCAAGTTTATCCCACTTTGCAACATTTTCTCCACATCCTCTTTTGCCAAACAATTTGGGTCAAAATCTCCAACAAAATCAACAGAAAAGTCAACAAGAGGATTGAATATCACGTCGTCTAGATTCATCGTCTCGGATTCGTTATGTGGAAATAGATAAATGAATCAATGAATTACGATGTTAGTGGATTTGAAAACCAGATTTCTTAGTGTAGAATTAATGGTATCATAGTAACTAACACAGTTTGGATTTTATATCATAGAAAGTTAGCTTTCCGGGAGTTAACTAAATAACTCCCGGAAAGGAAGAAATCTATGAGTCTATTTAGACAAGCAATAAATAGGGATATAAATCAAATAACGTACAATTTCTCGGGAGATATCAAGTTAATTCCCTCAGGCCTGCGGCCTTCGGGAATTAACGTAGAAATCTCCCTCGAAATAAGTACGTTATTTGATACATAATATCAGCTGAATTTTTTTAGTCATGTGAAAGTTGATGTTCAAGGAACATTCTTGCAATCTCTATGCTTGCAATGTCGAAACTTTATAATTATGCTAAACAATCGATCAAATGGGGAATAGAAAGTGTCAGCAATAAAAAGTGGTGTAGTTGATTGCGTGTTTTCAATAGCAAGCGGTGCATAAAGTTCGTTGCAGAAATGCATAATTACTCTATTTCACAATTTCATTCTTTTTTATCTTTATCAGGGACATCTATGATTAATATAAGATATCTTATATTAATCATAGATGTCCCTGATCTTCATCAACCACATTTCAAGCTGTATAAGCCATGCCAACATAGATGCAGGTATTTATCCCTTCTTCCATCAATCTTGTCATAAGCAATATGTTGACGAGAGTGTATTGTCTATATGAGTACAGTAATCCCTCCTACGTCGCGGGGGTTACGTTCCAGAACCATCCGCGAAATAGGAATTTCCGCGAAGTAGAAAATAGATTGTTTTGAAGTGTGAGCCATAATTTTCACACATCACAACTTTAACTGCTTTCCAGCCTTTTGCAATTACATATTATTAGGCTATATGTATGTGCATTTGTCCATTTTCACGCGGAATACGAGTATACTACAGTACATGTACAATACTGCACTGGAACGCATCCATCGTATTTTGATAGATGTATTTTCATTCACCCTTTTCATGCAATCTGTAGAAAAACTTTGTGCATTACAAGTATAGGGAATAAAAAAAGCACTGCAAAGAGTCTGCTACTGTTGTTCAGAGGGCACCACCTCACCTGGCTTTTCGTCAGGTTCTCCTTTTGGCGGCGGTGGTGGTGCAGTCTCTTTACGTTTGTGCTAGAAATATAGTGATGGAAAGTTGCTTATGCTATTTTTTCGCTTTTGCGAGCAGATTTCTGTACACCTCGATGGCGCTATCATTTGCGTTGCGGAACTGTAGAGAGCGAACCATCTGACCGTCCCACTCTTCAACCTTGTTCTGAAGTTCTTTAGCACTCCTGATCAGATCAGTGAGACGTTCCAAAGTCAGGCCAGTTTTCTCTTATAGAAAATAAATATAAAACTTGATATAACTAATACATAAAAATGCATCAATATCAATATTAATATAAATATAGTAATATGAAGAATATCAGTGATAAAAGCCGTTTATTCCAAAACAGTTATGACGTCGTTAGCATGTACACCAAACTTATTAATTGAAGGCCAACGGCCGAGAATTCGGTGCATCTTGTACATTACTTATAATTCACATTGACTGTTATTAACAATACTATAAAGTTTTCTGGACGAACGTGGTTAAAAAGTCCAAATATTTGAGATATTTTATTACGTCCTGTTATTTTACACTGCTGCTTCCTAATAACCTAATAAAAATTATGTATTCGCTGCTTGTATGCTACTCTTTGGTCTTCGTAGGAATAAATGATCTAAAGGTCTGACAATGAAAATGGCACTGAATCTGCCAGCTGAATAAAAAAATAAAGAAGCGATGAATAGAGAATTTGCATGCAATTTTGACCCTGCTTTCTGAAAAAATGCAGAGAAATGCAACACTGACTGACTATATCTACAGTCATCTCCAAAATAAATCAATTCCATCCATGAAACAAGTGAAACACATGAATTCTTGAAATAACATGAAGTTCCTGAGATTCAACGAATGTAGTATGCAGCATCTAATTAGTAATATTGGACTTACGTGTATACAGCCACCCATCTTTAGATCGAATTACATGTTCATAGAATGGTCTCTGAAATTGCCGCATTTTGATCGGGCCTTAGTAAATTCGTTTCCTTTCGGGAAATGACGACTTGGAAAACATGAGTAGTCGACTGGCATCCTGCCGTAATCTGAGGAAGTGGTGCGGTATGCAGGATTGTCTCGATTTTTCAAGAAGCATTTATCGCACTTTTTTGTAAACGCAGTTTTATATCGAGTTGGAAGATTTACACATTCATCGCATTTGAAGTAATAGTTCTTAAAAGCCTCTGTTTCTTCCGACTGCTTTTCATTTTCTGCCATTGTGTAGCAAATAACCAAAAACTCTGCTTTGAAACTAAATTGTCATAACATTCTTCACAATCATTTATCAATTCAAATCTGTGATTAGACCTACATGTATGTATTAGTCATGCACAATATTTCATCTTAGGTCTTCGATTCGATTTGATTTTAGATCAAAGATATATATACTCACTGACATAAATAATGAAACCAACTATCATTGACTTGAATGGAAGTTTGTTTCATTTTTTTCTATGGTTTGAATTGATATCTCGCTTACTATGTATCACCATTGAACTCCATATGATAAGGGAAATGATATAGGACCATCAAATTTCAAAATTTGATATTGATCACAGTAACAGGTAGAAGTTGAACAGAATCACCACCTACTGCTGACCAGATTTGACTTATGAAATGGCGCACGATAACTTTACCAGAGGAATGGCAATTGGGATGATGCGTTGTGGGCAAAGTTCTACAACTGTTGCGAAAGAATTGAAAATTTCAAGGGTCGTTGTATTTCTTTTCTATCCTACGAGCAAAAAACCGAATAATGAATTTACCTTGAAAATAAAGTTCGATAATCTGGCATCAATTTGGATGTTACTACATTGTATATTTGGTTATAAACGTGCAGATATAGAGCATTGATCATCGCACCTCAAAGAACAAAATCCTTGAAACGTCTGTAACAAGTACATGTACTAGGCCACGTCCTCTGGGTGGACTAATTTTGCCTCCTCCACGTCGAATGTTCTAAATAACAAAACAATGGAGTGATCGATCTCACCATATTTTTATTAGCATAATTTTGTTCTACTTTAGTATCGTTCTCCCAAGGAGTACTGTATTCCTAAAGTAGATTTCTTTTGACTGATAGTCCAGCAATTCTGTAGATCTTCATGATGTTTTAATTAAAATACAACTTGCTTGTTTAACTCTTGATACACGCACAACCTAACAAATTGTGCATAATTTGTAGAGTTGTGTTCTGAAACTCGTTGACAAAACTGCTATAAGCTTCGTTTGCATCAATTTCTACCATGAATCTGTGCTCATTCAAGGAGAACATTAAAATCGTTTTTGAACACAACCATGACTGTCAATATCGACAATGTTAATTCTCTGTGACACTGAAACCTCTGTGAATAGCTCGATTGGTGGATATTGGATAATAATTCACATGGACAATTACACGTAGTTTATAGTGAAGTGATTGAGTTGCAGACGTATACTCGTTGTGATTGATGAAATCCAATGATCTTGTTACCATATCAACCTTTGGAGAGGTTTGGAGTTCTTGCTTATTCCAATTTTGAACAGCCTTTCACATTTCAAGAGTCAAAAGTTAAGACGTTCATTCCAATTTGGAACACGTGATGCAACATGGATGATGATAGGCCCTTTTCGAGTTGCCAAATCGATGTGAACTTGGCAACTCGAAAAGGTGATTATTTGCAAAAATGTGTGCTTTTTACATGAACTTCGTCAAGGTCTCAGTGGAATTTTTAGTCGGTCAGAGCCCGCATATTTTGGAAAAACCGGCAATTCTAAGTTTGTAAACAAATTAGGTAATTGCACTCGCATGTAAGTTGTGATTAAGTTTCAACCAATATATTTAGTAAAAACATAATTTTAATATTCTGTTGTTTTACTGCATGTCGTTGCATCGATACTGTTTGAAATAACGCAATGCAGTTGCTGGCTGTAGAATATTTCATGTTACAGAGTAAAAACTCTAGTGTTCTCTTAACTTTCTATCTCTAGTTTAGTTATTTTCATACAACCATGTTCAATTATCGGTTGGCTGGTTCATAAATCCTTCATTGGATCTTTCTCAATTTCCAGTTGCAACCAAATTCTTCTCATATCGTTTAGAGCAAAAGCCTATCTGACCAACCAAAATAATTTTGAGATTCAATTCTACATAACTTTCTCGAGTTTTCTCGCTTCTAGCAGAAGAAATTCATGTTTAAATTCAGAAGGGTTTTCAGAAGGGTTTCATGTTTAGCCTCTTCCATTTGTCTATCAAATGAAATACTTTAAACATGAATTTCTTCTGCTAGAAGCGAGAAAACTCGAGAAAGTTATGTAGAATTGAATCTCAAAATTATTTTGGTTGGTTAGATAGGCTTTTGCTCTAAACTATTTATGAGAAGAATTTGGTTGCAACTGGAAATTGAGAAAGATCCAATGAAAGATTTATGAACCAGCCAACCGATAATTGAACATGGTTGTTTGAAAATAACTAAACTAGAGATAGAAAGTTAAGAGAACACTAGAGTTTTTACTCTGTAACATGAAATATTCTACAGCCAGCAACTGCATTGCGTTATTTCAAACAGTATCGATGCAACGACATGCAGTAAAACAACAGAATATTAAAATTATGTTTTTACTAAATATATTGGTTGAAACTTAATCACAACTTACATGCGAGTGCAATTACCTAATTTGTTTACAAACTTAGAATTGCCGGTTTTTCCAAAATATGCGGGCTCTGACCGACTAAAAATTCCACTGAGACCTTGACGAAGTTCATGTAAAAAGCACACATTTTTGCAAATAATCACCTTTTCGAGTTGCCAATGTCACATCGATTTAGCAACTCGAAAAGAGCCATAAAGTGATAAAATGGTTAGGTATGTACCAGGAATCGGGGTCGCAGTCGGAGTCCCGGAGTCCTATCATTTTTGCTGGAGTTGGAGTCGGAGTCGGAGTCCTATCAAATGATAGGACTACAGACTCCGGCTTATAACTAGACCCGAAATATAATACAAACAAATTATTTATCCTCGTGCATAGCTGTCGCTGCCTTGATGTCAACTTTCTCTGTCAAACAAAAGTACAGAGACAGCAGTGCATGTAAAGCTTGTAATAGTTGAAGGAATTACCCGTGATAGTGAAAAGAGGATTGTCTTTTCACTCGTTGATTCAGTAGAGAAGTCAAGCCTTCCTATCCTCGATCACACCTACGCACCAAAGGTCACATCAGACGTTAATCACGTTAATCGTGTACGTGTGATGTCTCATCTAAAGCGCATATTAAAATCGAAAGGTGTGCTCATATTTTTTGAAGAAGGATGGGGGATTTTCCTGCCTATGGACTGGAGAAAAACCGTGTAAAACACGCATCAACAAGATGGGAGCCGAGCCGTATGCATCCAACTTAAAGCGACATTTGATAAACTTTCGTCGAAAATGATTGATAATGGATAAAGCAATGATCCCTAAAAATAGGTTCAGGTAAGCCTATAATGATCTATGATGTAGGTTACCAGTTAATTTTTCAAAAACTAGGCTTTATATATTGGCCACCTGGAGTCGATGTCCTATCAAAAGCCGGAGTCCTATCAACCCCCGTAGTCGGAGTCGGAGTCCTATCATAATGATAGGACTCCGCATCCCTGGTAGGTACAATGAAAGAGAGTTGGCAGATGGGATGTGTAAGTACGTGACATGATGAGACGGATCGAAAGAAGAGGCGATAACTCATTTAACTTATAAGTCATAACTGATTATAATTTATCATGCATATTTGCCATTGCCTGGAATTAGAAGACATTCACTATCATTAACATTACTCTGTGAAGGCGTGTTTTAAAGTCTTGATATCCATGTTAAGAAATAAGCTTTTGTCGCAACTTCTCTGGTTTTCCTCTGGATTTATTTCTCGTTCGCACAACAATCACCGTTTATTTAAAAATTTTGTTAGTAAGTTTTGAAGAGCCGGTCAAGAACATATATACAGTTGGCATGCATTTAATCAGATAGAAATGAAGTTATCAAGCAACTCAAAAAATCATTCTTTCATCATTCTGTCAGTCCGAGAGCTACTGACATTTTCTTCCTAAATTCATGCACGAGTATCTTATCACTTTTAATACGTAGATTGTCACCCAACATCAGTAAAACGACAATTCTTAAGTTGCACCTCCAGTCGTCTTGCAAGTTACAGAGCCTCAAACCAGGGATGCGCAGTCCTATCATTTTGTTAGGACTACGACTACGGCTTTTGCTAGGACTCCGACTACAGGTGGCAAGTATATAAAGCCCAGTTTTTTTGAAAAACAAACCGGTAGCCTACATCATAGTTCATTATAGGCTTAGCTGAACCTATATTTAGTGATAATTAGTTTTTTCATTATCACGGGTAATTCCCTCAACTATTACAAGCCTTACATGCAGCAGTGTCTCTGTACTTTTGCTTGACGGAAAAAGTTGACATCAAGACAGTGACAGCTATACACGAGGATGAATAATTTGTTTGTATTATATTTCGGGTCTAGTTATAAGCCGGAGTGTGGAGTCTCCGACTCCGACTCCAACTCCAGCAAAAATGATAGGACTCCGACTGCGACTCCACATCCCTGCCTCAAACATCGCAAAATCCCATTTGCTTATGTAGATCCACGGACGCCGGCACGACTCAAGGGCAGGTGTTGCATCGATCTAAAGGAATGCACTTTTGGAGTATTATATTTTATCCTTTTACCCCGATACCCAATGCTTCACGTTCTGATAAGTCTAAATTAGGTTTTGTATAGGCCCATCCAAAGACCTCTTAACTTTCGATTGATAACTATTCTATGCTCATCGGACAACAGCTATTACCGCCATACATGAGTACAGGTGTGTAAATCAAATGAATGGAAATCGTCTTGTTGTCAATTCTAGCCTAAGTATAGCCTATTAGTAACAAGCTAGATTCTGTAAATATACTGCACCACAAATTAATGTATGCGACAACCTTACTGCAATAAAAACAAAAAGTCCGATAATAGATCTATGTTTAGCGACACATCTTCTTTATCCCTGAAAATGGCATGCAATTATCCAGTGGATAATACAAGAGACCTACTGTACTGCTTTTCCAGTATGACGATATATCAAGCGTCTTTACAATTTCAACTATAAAACGTGTTCTAAATCAATTTCAACTCTTAAGCAATTACAGAGGCATTGAATGAATTGCAGTGGATCAGGAAAAACAACATAAATTAAAACGCTTGCAACTCTTAGATATTGCTTGCGTGTATGCATGTATAAGAAAATCTGCAAAACAATTCAAATTTTAGCAAATAATGATATGAGACGGCTCCCATAGAACACATAGCCTACTTAGGCATTTCTAACCATCAGTACAGGAGAATGCTATTTGGCTAGAAAAAATGATAACACAGCAGAATACAATTTTACGATGAAAAATTGATTTTTTTGACAATTTTTACTTAAAATATCTCTTCTGCAGGGCAAGAGGAATTCTAAGGTGGGCGCTCTAAGTGAGCCATATGTCAATGAATATTGTGCTTGAAAAAGATCATGGAACCTCTAAAGCATGTTCAATGCAAAATACGCCACAAAACTCTGCACTGTTATCACACTTTGGATCTTGGCAGGGTAGGCCTGCAATGACATGGTAAAATTTGAAATATTTGTAAAATTACAAAATCAGCTTTCAAGGCACATGTAAAGTCATGTCCATCTCTTAATAATGGACTTAGTTAATCAAAAGCTCGGAATATTGTGTCTTGTCAAACACATTCCGAAAACATTCGTAACTAATTTGCAACATCACGTCAGCGCATCACTTGTAACGATTGTAAAAAGCAGTTTGTTCAACAAGACAAGATAATTCGCACGCCACATCAAGTGATTCTAAGATTTTGTTTGTTGACAATTTTTTTATCAGTTCACACTAAAAGTATCGTATCTATCTTTATAATTTCCTAATGCACGTAAAATTTATGTACACCATATATAGCTCCGGGACGGTAAATTGTGACCACAACACGCTTCAATGAAAGGTTGATTGTAACGAACAAGATGACAACACTGATTTGCAATGAAGCAGGAATAAAGGAAAGAACTAACCACTCATTGAGGGCGACATGCGCAACAAGAATGTTTGAAGGTAAGGTGGATGAGCAGATCATAATGGAGCGCAGTGGGCAGAGCTGGAAAAATTCCACTGAAATTTTTTAATTCCAATTCCGGAGCAGAAATTTCAATTCCAAATCCAATTCCAATTCCAGTCGAAACAGTTCAATTCAATTCCAATTCCAATTCCATAATAATATTCAATTCCGATAATTGCATGTCGCGTATAGTGTCTTATGTTAATGTATCTAACGTTTGTTCGTTTCAATCTAACCCATATGCCCTTATCCTATCCTCGTTGTTCCTGTGTGCCGTTCTCTGCGTCGTTCCTATGTGCGTTTTCATTTTCATAGTTCATATTTCTTGTTTACATGTATATAAGTAGCGGGTCAGCCCACGACATTTTCGTTTCGTAAACGAGATATTCAGTATCTCCTGAAAAAAAGAAAAGAAAGTTAACGGTCCGCAAAGAATCAAACGCTGAGAGAGAGAGAGAGAGAGAGATGAGATGCGAATAAATCTATTGATAAACTGACAGAAGAAAGAAATTCAGTGTGCGAATAACGTGATTGTTGATGAAAGAAAAAACGACGATAAAAATGATATCATGAAATCTGATTAATGGTCCATGTTAAAAAAGGAGATTAAAAATTCCGTGATAAGAACGAAATGTGGTCGGGTCGAAAGCTAACGAGCAGTGATTAATGGAAACTTTTTCAATTTTCAAAAGAAAGTGGTTTTATCATCAAGTCTCAAAAATTTATATAAATTAGAAACGATGAGAAATTGACACAACAACAACTACCAACAACAACACATACGACATCTTCAGTAGCTGTTAGAAGAACTCCGGGCTCTCGTGGTGTAACATAACTACAGAAGTAACAACAACAACTGACTGCCAGCGAACAACAACACAGCAGCGTATACGGCAACACATCAGCGAGCGCGATTGAAGATTGACGATATAAGTGACACTGATATTTATGATACTATTTTGGTATAAGTGAGTCCGATCGAATTGAAGTGAATTCAACATTAAAAAGTGAACTGTAAATGTAAAATTTTTATTTTTTCGTTGCGTATCGTATCTATATAACTATAATATTTATTATTAATATTGTTAATTGCTGTGATTGGAAGTTGAATAATAGTTTATGTAATTGAATAATTAATTACTAGAATAATTTGTTGACACTGTCTATGTTATGATTTGAATTCACAGGGTTGCTGCCCTTTAATGCAGCGTTAATTTTCCTCTTTCCAAACCAATTGTTTTTCGTGTCTACAACACTTAAGTTAATATCCAATTTTTGTGCTTATCCTATCAAGAACTAAATTCAACAATTGCTTTATATTGATTAATTATCTTGCTTGATAAATGACTAAACAACAGACTGAACAAAGATGATTGTCTTTTCATTGTCTTCTTAATCGCTGAAATAAAATTGTCCGGGGCTGTAGGTCCATCGAAGTCACAAAAACACCCTTTATTCAACAATAGAATAAAGCTACCTCGGTCGATCTATCTCTCTCTTATCTCAGCGTGCAGTTAACACAACGGCCGAGTACTGTGATTTCAATTTTTGTACAAATAGAGTTATCACAGGTCTATCGAAAAAGTGGAATTGAGGTTAATGAAGGTCAATTCCAATTCCAGTAGATTTGAATATCGTCAATTCCAATTCCAGTAGATTTGAATATCGTCAATTCCAATTCCAATTCCGACGAAAAATGGAATTAATTCCGGATCGGAATTAATTCCAATTCCGACTTTTCCAACTCTGGCACTGGGCATACGTCAGTCATGGGAGTCAGAACATACAAAAGAACGTCTGATGTCCTTATAAAAGACAGTCAATTGTCTCTCTATCATTCACAAGTGACAGTTTCCAGCCAAGATGCATGTTCATCCAAAAGTATTGATAGAGACAGCAACTCTAAACAGTTCAAGCTTGGAAACTTGTATTTCTCAAATTGCAAAGTAACGAACAATTTTTATGGTGGAGGTGAACCAAATTGTAATCGACTGCTTTTGTGCACGAAAGAATGTTAGAGGCGCGTTGATGTTTGGCCCACGTCGTTCACCAAATGACAGTAAGCATAGAAAGAAATAGAACAGTGTTCATGACAGATTAGTCGTCCTATATAACTGTTTAAATACGTTATAACAGAGTGGAGCTAAGATATGAATTACTCATGATTCCAAGTTTGCAACAGCAATGAACAAACTAAAATTTTACTTCTCCTTTTTGCCTCGTTAAAAGAAGCCAACCGTTTGCTCTTTTTCTTGTGACGTCATCTCGGTATACGGGAGTATGGCGTGCACCAACACAAATGCTTATGAAATTACTTAAATGAATTACTTGTAATCTAGGCCACAGCCACTAAACCAAATAAATCATAGAGACAAAAACTGTTCCTGTCACTACCTGTATCAAAAAGGAAAACGAACAGGGTTACTGCGCAAGAGAGAATTAGTTCGCCAATTAAGTTCTATTGCTACTTTAGACTAATTAATTCTCATTTGCGCAGTAACCCTGTTGAAATTTACATCACATGTCTCAAGACAAAGGATAATTGAGATGGAGTTCACACGGTACTGGAACACAACCAAGGGTTAGAAAAAAAATTATTTGCAATTTAATTGGATCACATGAGCAATCAATTAGTTGACAATAATTGCAATTATTTTTTATCGTTGCCAATTCTAGGTAGATCTTTTGGTTTTGACGGACACTTGATTGATTAACACTTAGAACTTTAGTTCCACAGCACATAGGTCTATGAAAGTCCATTAAAACACGTACAGAAATAAAATTTGCAATCACATTTTTCTGCACCACTGTGTTCGTTGAATTAATTTGCATGAGAAGACATGCAAATGTTCTGATAGCAATATCAAGCAATGACTGATAATCAATATTTATATTCTCCTTTATTCTTCAAGCGCAATATTTTTCGGTTCAAACACTGTCACTCTGACCATCGTGACCATAATTTGACTTTTATCTAAGAGAAAATATGAAGCATTAGTTAGAGACGAATGTTTATTCACACGATTCTTGCTTAACTTTTAGCATTTTCATTTGTCATGCCAACCAAAGTATTATTAATCAAATTGTTTTTTGCTCTTTTCTGATTGCATCATCGGTAGATTTTCTTTAGATATTAACCATGTCTTTTACTTGTATAACAATGAAGAAAGCATGGACAGAATGAAGACATGAAGACTTATTGCAGCAATGACTGTAGTAGCAAGCTAAATCATCACTGATCAGTTATCATTTCGTCCATGACTCCTTTGAGCAAGGGAAATAGATTATCAAAAATTTTCCATGAGTCCACAATTCTCCAAAGAAACACTGCTGAATCGATTTTCGCAAGCAAATCTATTTGCAATAAGCCTGCTAATTGCTCAAAAAAACATTTATGAAATGTTCAGAATCCACACTAATAGCCATTGATGCTACGTGCCGTAGGTGAACAATTTCAATCACTAGCAGTTGATATTGCAGCTGTTATTGACAGTTGCTTATTCTTGTGGGAGTTTTGTAATTCTTTAGTCTCTTCTTGACTGGGTCCAGAATCTTCTTTCAACAGATTCCTTGCATGAATGCGCGTATTAGAGTATTGGATAATTGTTTACAACTTGTTTGACGGTTTTATCCAGATATGTAGAAGATAATGATAGATTTCTAGGTCGATAATTATTTATTGACCGACAGCCGAAGGCTGTCGGTCAATAACTTATTATCGACCGTAGAAATCTATCATTATCTCTATTAACGCATGGTAAATTTTCCAGTCGTTTTACAAGATAACGACCGGAAATTTCAAAAAATAGATATCTTCTGTTATCTATGTACGTTATGTAACGCAATTATCAAAGATTTCAGTTAAATTGAGTAATTATGGAAGACTCTAATGTATGGCATGATGATTTTTATGATCCATTGATTGACGAATTTGAGCAACAATTTGAGCAGCAAAACTGGTTTTCGATGATAAATTTTGCGAACGTTCCTTCGGGTATGATCTCAGGTCTAAGCGGAAATGAAATTGAAGAGGTCGCAAGGCACAGTATGTAACCTACCACTACAAGTATTGGTGAATCATCAACCGCAACAAATGCTGGTAGATTTGCTCCTGCAGTTTCTGATGAAGAGCTAAACAAAATTAAGAATTCATCAAAACCCGCCAACACCTTGCGTCGAAATGATTGGGCACTTCGAGTGTTTGAAAGATGGAGGATCAATCGTGAAAATCTCATCTCCGAACGAATGATGCCGCAAAGTGATGTTTCATTATGGGATAAAGAACAACTGAACTACTGGCTGGCTAAGTTTATTGTTGAATGCCGCAAAGAAGACGGAAAAATGTATCCAGGGAGCTCCCTTATATCGATACTATCTGGTTTGCAGCAAGTCGTCCGGAAAAACAGCTTAGTTGATTTTTTTAAAAATGACGAATTCACTCATCTGCGTGAAGTACTTGATGCTTCGATGAAAATATCAACTTCGAACAATGTTGGCATCAGTCTAAAACAAGCACACATCATTACTTTTCAAGAAGAAGAGGAGCTCTGGAGTAAGGGACAATTGGGAGATGCAACTCCAAAACAGATTATTCAGACACTGTTTTTTCTGAATGGTATTAATTTCGCGGTAAGAGGTGGTCAGGAACACAGCGATCTCTTGATTTCTCAATTTCGTGTAGAAATAAGGGAAGGTGCAAAAGTATTGGTTTTCAGTGTGGGTGCCACCAAGACCTACAGTGGTGGGTTACATCAACGACGCTTGAGACCGAAAGAAAAATTACATTTTGCTAATGAAGGTAATCCTCAAAGATGTCACATCCGAATTTTCGAACTTTTTTTATCGAAGAGACCTCAAAACTGTGACAGGTTTTACCTTCAATCTAAGAGGAAGGTAATGATTCAGGATGATATTTGGTTTACTTCAAGGCCATTGGGACACAATACCCTGAAAAAGATGTTACAGACAATGACAAAAGAGATCGGAATTCAAGGGAGAAAAACTAATCATAGTCTGAGGGCTACTTGTGCCAGTCGTCTTTACAACGCGGGAGTTGACGAACAGATGATTATGGAAAGAAAAGGTCATCGGTCAGTGCTCGGGGTTCGCTCTTACAAAAGAACATCGGATTTGATGATCAAAAACACTTCCATGATTCTTAACAGCGAGGTTTTGTTTTCAGAAGTCAAGAGGCAGTGTCCACGTGTTCAACAACATGCGTGTGGCATCAATATCAACATTCGAGACTGCCAAGTTACAATTGTGAATAAACCTCCAGCTGAAGGTGATATTTCTCGAGATGATCAAGTCTGATCGCTATGACTTTGCATTTCTTGTTAAAATGTTGAAATAAAGATATGTTTTTTGACATAGATAATGACCTCTAAAGTAAAAATAATGACCGGAAATATTACAAACCATGCGTGAAGCACAAAATACTGTCATTAATCAAGTCTACCAAAGTCACTGGCCTCCAGTCCAGTACATGCTCTGGGAGTTGAACGTCCCTTAGATATCTTATACTAATCATAGATCTCCCTGCTGTTAGAACTAGAAAAAAATGTATGTTATGATATATAGCAACAGATATCACACTTACATCAACAAAATGATTATGATGACTTCCGAATTGATATTTTGACAATGTAATATTGCAGTTTAGACAGCTGAACCGCAATATACCCACGAAGCATATTGCTGTTCAACATCATAGAATTCTAATTCTATCCTGAACTGCAATATGCCAAACCGGCATATAGTGGTTCAATATTTTAACTAAGGAAGATATACGAACCTAAACACAATGGATTCCATGCTTTGACAATCTCTGTCTTTAGTCATACAAATGGAGCTACATGTATAGAGTACGACGTGGATATATGATCCAAATTCTAAGAATGAAAAGAATAATGCACAAAAAATTGATGTAAAAAATTAATATCGCATAGGTTACATAGAAATATTTTTACAGATATACAGTACATATATCTTGAGGCAGCAATATCATAACTACATCACAGATTTTCGTGGCTTCGCCACTCGGACATTCTGACCATTTAAATCATCTATCGAGGCATTTATCATATACAAGTAGTAACCCCGTGGCAGGCTCAAGTCCAAAATGTGAAATACTGACTCATCCCCCCCCTCTGGAAGGAAGGTGAGGGAGAGTGCCAAGGATTTGCTGGGAGGAATGGGTTCGAGAGGAGGAAACGGGTCCCTACCCCCCCTCTGGAAGGAAGGAAGGAGGAACTGTGAGACAAGGGATGGGAAGGAAGGTGATAGGAATGTGGGCAGGATAGAGTTGGAAAAGGGTGGGTGTTGATGGCTTTGGGATGAGAAAAGTTGGAAATCGTCATGAAGGAGGGTTTGGATGTGAAAGTGGAGTTTAGATTTGGAATATGCGTGAAATTTTGGGTGGGGAAGGAAGGCGGGAGGAGTTTTCCTGAGAGGGAAGGAGTGGAGCGGCAGAGTTGGAAAAGGGCGGGTGTTGATGGTTTGGGATGAGAAAAGTCGTTTTTCGTCATGAAGGAGGGTTCGAATGTGAAAACGGAGGCCAGATTCGGACTTTACGTGAAATGTTGGGTTAGGAAGGATGTTTCCAGCAAAATCGGAGAGAAAAAATTTTGAAGACGTCCCCCTCCTGCCAAACTTCCAACTTTGGTGTGAGAGATCGTAGAAAGTCGTGCAATAGCTCATTTGAAAGCTGAGAGTGAGAAAAATGCAGTGGAAAGCTCAGTTTGGTCTAATTGTCTTGGGTTGAGGGAGGAAAATGGCAGGAAAACGTCAGAGTTGGAAAAGGCGGGTGTTGGATGTTTTGGGATGAGAAAAGTCGTTTTTCGACATGAAGGAGGTCTTGGATGGGAAAATGGAGTGCAAATTCGGACGTTTTGACCAAAGTTGGGTCTAGGAACTTCTTTCCAGCTCAATCGGAGAGAAAACGTTCTGATCCCCCCCTCGGCAGCGATCTTCCCACTTTGGTTGTAGAGATCGTAGAAAGTCGTGCAATAGCTCATTTGAAAGCTGAGAGTGAGAAAAATGCAGTGGAAAGCTCAGTTTGTCTAATTGTCTTGGGTTGAGGGAGGAAAATGGCAGGAAAACGTCAGAGTTGGAAAAGTCCGGTGTTGGATGTTTTGGGATGAGAAAAGTCGTTTTCGACATGAAGGAGGTCTCGGATGGGAAAATGGAGTGCAAATTCGGACGTTTTGACCAAAGTTGGGTCTAGGAACTTCTTTCCAGCTCAATCGGAGAGAAAAAGTTCTGATCCCCCCTCGGCAGCGATCTTCCAACTTTGGTGGTAGAGATCGTAGAAAGTCGTGCAATAGCTCATTTGAAAGCTAAGAATGAGACAAATTCAGTGGAAAACATGGCTTGTTCCTATCTGTCTCCGTTTAGAGGTGAGACGTTATTGAAAATTTTGGACATTGGCGAAAAACGACAGAGTTAGAATTTTTACGAAAATCGCTCTAGCGGGTGAAGCAAGCCCCGAACGGGAAAACAGAGACCAGATTTGGAATCAGCGTCAAATTCTGCATCGCATGGTAAATTTGAAAGCCATCGGAGAGAAAATAATTTTCATCAATGCGATGGCTGTGGGCTGTAGAGCCAAAACGAAGCATCGGATGGGAAAACGGAGGCCAGATTCGGATTCAGCGTCGAATTCTACATAATATGGTGAATTTTCAGCTCAATCGGAGCTCTAGAACCGGAGATAGACGGGTTTAAAGTTTTTGGATGATGGGTATTACGTCATCAGCTGATCGCCACAAACTATATAAGCGGAGAACCGACAGAGACTTTTCATGTAGAGGAGAGCGATTGTCAAAGGTAGGTCGTCTCTCTGAGCTCCGATGATAGCTTCGGACATTCCAAATTGCGGGTTTCTGTTAGAAACCGACTTAGAAAATATCATTGCTGAAGTCAGCTAAGGCGTCAGACTTAGAAGTTCGCCAGGAGATGGCCTTCGTCTCCAGGCCATAAAAGACTCCAAAATTTTAAAGGCTTGTAACTTTGCTTCTACAAGTCCGTTTGACTTGATTCAAAAAAGGTTCGGTCGCTATTTACCTGCCCTGAGTGATAGAGTACTTATGAAATTTCATAAGTAGTGCTAAAAAGTTGAAAAATTTAAATTCACTAGTTTTGGAGGTTTTCTGGGGTTTTCGACCCTGCTGAAGTCAATGAAAGCATTTTTAATGATGTCTGAGCCAGTCTTCTCATGGTATAAGCGGCTTTTCACTGAAAGCGAGCAAGACACGGTGAGTTTTGCTGTAATATTCCACTGACAGGGTGTTCCTTCGGGACGGCGGATGATGCCGTAGTGATAAGTGTGGCAAGGGAGTGTGTCATATTTTAGACCGAAACCGCTGGGGCAACTCATGTTGGGCATTTGACACAGTTCTCAACGTAGCACTTTGAACGCCAATCGGTTGAGTCTTAGCTATCTTGTCATGGGTGGCCTCTAAACATCTCCATTGCAAAACGCTGGTGAAGTTGCTATCCCTCTCTACGGCTTGCTATCAAGCTGATCAAAGCAACGACTTGGGATGTTTCCTCTTGTAAATAACTCTACCGATTTTTATGTCAAAATCGGGACCCGGATACCAACACAGTGACATAACGCACGCTCCGTCCGCCCGAGGTTGGATTTGTGGGTCGAGGCCTTGGAGCTGGGATAAGATCCCCTCTGAGTAATGCCTGTAACGGATTCAAGAGCTTAACACCTAAACGGTTGCTGGCTTGCTGTCAGGCCTTTGTGAAATCTCGTCTCGCCTCAGTAACTCAGGGTTGGCAACGTCTATCGTTTGTCATTGTAACTTGGTAAAAATGAGATGGTTACTGCAGGCATTGACGTCAAACCTTTTCGCGTCATAGGGTAACCCGTCTTTGTGTTGGGAGTTGGTAACAGAAAGCACGGTGACTGCCGATGCCCATACATGGTAAAACTGCTGTTGTCATGTCAAAAGCATGACCAAATAAGGAAGGTCTGAATCATGGCTTTGTGTCAGAGGGGTATATAAACCGCCGACTCTCATTTAATTTCATTTCAATCATGCAGACGCCGAACACTCTGGTCAGCTCTCCTGACAAGCCTCGGTTGAAGCCGAGAAATCTATTTCAAGAGTTTCAGCGAGCTGAAGAGCGAGAAAAGATTTTTAACAATCTTGCTCGTATAGGCGCATCTGATTACGGCGATGATGATGATGATAGGACTCAGTGGGGCTATATACCACCGCCAAGTAGTCAGTTAGTAGCAGTAGAGGTTGATGCTGCTACCATAGAGAGAGTTAAAGACTCTCTCAGCAGAATCGGTCTAAAGTAAGGTGGCTGATTATGATCCCGAGAACGTCCCATGAGCCCTCTTAAGGGCTACCTTCTAATGCAGCTAAAGCGGTCCCAAGCCCGCCACATATCTTCGGATATGGAATGCAGAGGGGAAGAATAAATGATGAATGGAATGAAATGGGAGGTCACCCTTGCACCACATGCAACACATCACAGACTTCTCTCTTCGCTAGTGAATAAGCTCTTGTGAACGTCGTCAGAAAGTGTATCAAGTTGTACAAAAGTTTTTTACTGCCACACAGGTTGATGTATAGTTAGAAAGTTTGATCATCGAAGGTTTATTCGCAAGTCTAGTGAGAAAGTGCATCATGTTGTACAAAGTTTTTACTGCCACACAGGTTGATAAAGTGAAAAAAGGAATCTTCATCTAAATTAGAATCATTCTGATTGGTTGTTGAGGAATTCATTGTTAAATAACTATATAAGTGAAACGATTGCAGCAGTTGTCATTCACGTTATACGATCGAACAGTCTAGTATGACAAATTCTTCTGAAGCCTTGAATATTTTCTACAAATTTTTCGAAGTTGTTGACGAGTGGGATGAAGACAAGTGTGAACAAGAGGAGGAGTCCCGCAAGAAAGTTGTCATTGAAAAAGTTGTGTGGACTGATGGTGAATTCACGCCAAATACGACGCGTGTTAGAAAAGTGCCCGACGCGCCAAAACGGCCAAGGTGTTTTAAAGTGTACAGTGACTTAGAGGTTATTCCGCTTGACTTTTCCTCGCTGTAAAGTATGTGTGATTCAATTATAAAGAAACCTACATACTACATGTATTTGTTTTGCAATGTATTTATCTTGAAATGGAAATAAATGGAGGAATTTAGATATTGGGTTAGTTAACACAATTACTATCGGTCTACTTTTCTATCAAAAGGGATCATACCATTAGAGAAGATAGAAAATGATTTTGTATACATGTGGTATAAGAGTGACAAGCAGAACTCATGGCTCATTCTCAGATAACGTTGCTTCAAGTTATTCACCTAAATCATGTTTTATATGATGAATGATTTCTAGTAACTGTGTTAAGTGTCTAGATGATAGGATATCTTATTCTAACAATAGCTCCCAATCGACACTCGATGATCCTTTCGAAGCCATGCAGTTTATATAACGGAAAATAACACTGTCATGATACACATTTATTGAAAAGAAATAGTAGCAATACGTTTTGTAATAAGACGATACATGACGTGTACTAAGTCAAACTCTTCTTGTTTGCGGGGCTGACTAGAAGGAGAAAAGAGATCTAGCCAGCTCCGGAGAGTCTCAATACACCGCTCCATCATGACGTCCTTTGGAGACACACTCAGGAAGGCAGCCCTGATTGTATCACTACTGTCCTCTTCATCGTCGGAAATGATCATGATTTCCGCATCGAACTGTAGCAGTTCGACCTCACCATCGTAAATGATTTTCACTTGCCTCTTGCGTGGGGCATCGGGCATGAGTGAGGCATAGGCGTTCGGTGGTGTATCCATTTTAATGATATTATGAGGAAATGGTCATTGCACCGCACTTATATAGATTCTCTCTCCCTGCTTCGCGCTCTCTCATTGGACGACAGCCATTTATCAATCACACTGCATCATTCTCATATATAAAGAAGAGTGTCTTGCATTTTACTATCATAGTCATGTCCGACACAGAGGAAACATTCACACCTCTTGCTAGCTCAACTCCTACGAAGAAGGAAGTTGAGAGAAAATTTCAACAAAAAGAGGAAGAGGAAGAGAGACAAATGATTGAAGGCTGCAAACAGCTCACTCTACAAACGGTTGAGAGTGAGCCTTTCATAAACGAGGCTGACTTTCAGGAGTGAAAAGCCCTTTGATGAGACAGAGAATGCCCCAAACGGTCTTTATGAGACCACGGCCTTAACGGCCACCTAATCAAGAAAGAAAAGACATTGACTGCGCCACACGCAACATTAGTGATTTGATGTTATCTGACAAAAATGAAGTGTTAAGACAGTACGACCACCAATGAATTGAATAGGATAACCACGATCATCATGGATGCCAAATTTGCAATGGGATAATCGTGATACATTGACTGGAATGTATACCTTATTCAGGAACTCCCTTGCATGGTCACACCAAAGTCGCCACTGTCAATAGGACTATATCTTAAAAGGGGAAACATTTGCCCACCAACTTGTGTTGAATGGATAAAGTTAGTATAAATGTAAAAGTGATTGATATTCAAGTCGAGCAAGGATGTTGAGCCAAAGTACTTCTCGTCGTAGAATATGTCACGTTTGAATCCTAAAATCTTTGTCAACTCTTTTGAAATGTGAATGACCGTTTTACCATGTACACTGATACAGAATGTATTTTCTTTAGGAACATAGTCAAAATGATATGAGTGTAGATTTGATACACCGTTGTTCAAGTATGTACAGACATCATAGCCATTGCTATAATGCTTTGGAGGTATCGGTAACTTTTCATTTGGCTTCCATGTAAGACTGGGACGTAAAGCAGGGCATGTGCGTTTAAAATAAAGGACCATTCGACAATCGGATTGCTGTTCAGATGTTAGTTTTACATTCCCCCATTCATGGTATGACCATAAGACGTCTGTTTTTAAAGAGAGCAAATTTCGAAATTTAGAATTGATGTGAACAAATCCAATGTGTGAACGCTCATAATCATTTCGGAAATCAATCCTTGCTTTATTGTGTACTCGAGTCATGGACATAGATAATCCATTTATTTCATTCACCTGTTTGATCAAGTCATCAACAGTACCAGATTTAAAAAGCACAAAGCGCTCATGCATGCGATGAAGGGGAAGAAGGGTAATATTAAATTTTTTCCTGTGCCAATTTGGATATTTCTGAATCTGCTTTGATACTTTCATGGACACCTGAGCTCTCAAAGGGAAGGCACCGCCTCCTTTTACTTCTGCAAATTTTGTGATAGGTAGAAAGAAACGTGATTTAAGATTCAATATCTTTTGCAGAGGTCCACTCACATAAAATCCATGGGAAAAAGTAGTCGGTCTCATGTAGAGGGTAACTTTATGTAGATTTGGATCCATCTGCCAGAACCATAGATCCTTTGCCAAATCATTCATAACATTCAATAGGCGTTGAATTTTCATATAATAGTATGATTGCTCTAAACGATGACGGAATGATGGGTTTGTAGGTTGTTTCCATTTCAGGGGTGAAGCATTTTTAGCAATTGGTATGTCTGTATCTGCAGTGATAATTAAAGTAGGGCCATTTACAATCTCATCAACAGCTCGATTTCCCCGACGGGTGTTTACTGTAGGAATAGAATTCCACTCTGCTGCATGTTCATTCAAGTTGTAGGTATGTACTTTATCATTTCGCTCTAGTTTTGGAAAGTACAAGTCTTGATTCGTTGCAGTGCCTAATGTAATCTCTTCATTTGCAATGGCTCTTATATTATTCACATAGCTCAAATCTTGCAGGGCCACTTCCCAATCACCATTTAAGTCAATCGGCTGTGTTAAATCAGTCTCAAACTCGACAGCTGTATTTTCATGTCGCTCAGATTGAGCACTACTGGGAAACACTGCTGTAAACTCCATGTTAAAGTATCAACATAAAGCGTCGTTTGCTTAGGCGTTATGTCGCATGACATAACGAACTGCTGCTTTCAATCTGTTCACAGTAGGCACTTTCTGTCGTTCTAGGAATTTGGTTAAGAGTGATTGCCCTTTCACATAATGCACTCCCCTAAGTATGGTTGTACCGCCTTCTTTCATATTGCGATAGTTGATAAAACCAAATATGACTTGATATCTTGGTCTTCTACGTTTGAAATCTGCAAGGGTATGAAATATTTCGCGTTTTATTGATGAGTTCACACGGCAGCTATTTTTAATTCCATTGCAATGCGACGTACAGGATTGATCAAATCGATGCCACCTACAGGCGATCGCTTAAAGCCATAATCTGTTAACACCATTTCCCACGCATGACCCATTCGCTGACGTAAAATCTGAAGTTTGTAAGCATGATTTTGCCAAGGATCGGCTATGCCGGAAAGAATTGCTTCAATAGGTCTTGTTGCATGAATAGGTGATTTGATGAGACGAACTGCATCATCTAATCCTCATCCCGCTAATGTTACTATTGCAAATGATAATATGATGATCAATGTTAACATGACTTCGTCCATTTCTTATGAATGTTTTGCTTAAACGAGAAGAAGCAAACGTTTTGATGTGTCTAAAACTAACCATGATTGCCAAGCTCTCTTCTCAGTGTCACGTTCCATGGAAGGCTCGTCGCATTACCTTTTACGATACTCATCAACACGTTAAAATACGTTTATCCCTTTTCAAATGGATAACCTCCACGATGCTTTACATATCATGCATCATCCAATGTACTATATCCCTCTAGGCGGACGTCTCTTCATTATTCGACGAGATTTCATTGCTCTTCATGATCAATATGGTGTTATACATTTTACATCCTCAAGTTGGAACAAGTATGGAGAACGTGTACATCCTCGCATCATGACTTACCTTCAACAAACCAACACTCGTAAGCATGAGTGTGGCAAGTGAACAATGTCTTTTTATCTCTACCTATTCATGTTTGATGACTAAATACAACCTATTCAATCACATCATCTACTTTTCCATTGAAGTATAATAAAGAAAACAAATTTTAATCGTACATATTTATTGAAGGCTTTTATAAAAGTTACGAATGCGCTTTTCATTGACAAGAGTATCATGTGAAAAATGTCTACAAATGTCATGTAAAGAGTCATAATGTAGTCGTTGCATTACAAAGTAGAGGGCATAGGCTCCACATGTTGAAGACAAGGGATGTTGATAGGCTAAAGCATTGCGAATCCATTTTCGTGAATGTCGGTTCATGAAACGTGTGACATAATCACAGTTTGGTAAGGCCAATGAATCAAAGATTTCACCGCAATAGTTTTTATCAATAAACAAAACTTTCCAGTGTTTGCCGGGTAAGTGTGCTGTATCAGTATTCATGATAATGAATGAGGGTGGTTTTGGTAAAACTGTGGGCATATTATTAATGGAAAACACACCTCGAAATGCTGCAACAGTGCGTTCATCACCATGTTCTTGAACGACTCTCTCTAGCTCTGCATCAGATAACCAACTCATTAACTTGTATAAGAAGCGGAAACGTCACGTAGTCTGTTAATTCGAATGGTGGAATCGAACACAGCATAGATGAGTACATTGACTGTTTCCGTCAAATATTTTTCAAAGAAGAATTCTAGTTTAAGACCCTTCGTGGCAGTGCCCGGACGATAAGAAGCACCTGCTTCATTGTTTTCTGTCAAATCAAATGCATAAAGTGTATAACCTTTAGCAAATTCATCATAAGTCAAACCATTGATGTCATCAGTATTCAAGTATTTGAAGGTCTCCATAGTATTTTGATATGAGCGAGAATAATATTCATTAGCAAAATCTGGGCAAAAAGGAGTACCAGGAATGCAATCAGTATCGCGATACAATCCGATTTGATTTAAACCAAAGTCTTCAAAGTTGAGGGGATTCTTCGATATATTACCATTGTATGCATCAGTAGTAAGCAAGTGACAAACACCAGATAGCGCAAGATGGCGGCCGTTTCCCACCCTACCCCCTCCTCTCTTCCTCCTCCTCCTCCCTGTCCTGGGGTGTTGTGCCGCCCGGGTGGGCTTGGGTGCCGGCCTGGTGGACGTGGTGTCCATCGTCTTCCTCGTCAAAAATTGGATCGACAAGTTTTTCCACCCCGGGGGGGGGAGGGAGGGAGGAAATCCAATGCGCGAGTGCTACCATCGTCTTCCTCATCAAAAGTTGGATCGACAAGTTTTCCACCCCCGGGGGGGGGGGTAGGGTGGGAGGAAATCCAAAGTGTCGAATTTCGATGCGCCAGTGCTGCCATCGTCTTCCTCATCAAAAGTTAGATCGACAAGTTTTCCACCCCGGGGGGGGGTAGGGTGGGAGGAAATCCAAAGTGTCGAAATTCGATGCGCCAGTGCTACCATCGTCTTCCTCGTCAAAAGTTAGGTCGACAAGTTTTTCCCACCCTACCCCCCCCCGGAGAGCTAGCTGCTATCTCGGCTTCTAGTGGACGGATTTTGTTCGTTCGGGTTGCATTCGAAAGAGGATGAAAAACTAGCCTATGACATTTTTTGGCGCGAGTCAATCCGATCAGCCGTTCAAAAGTTAGAGCGGTTACAAGATTTTAGGAAAGGTTGAAAAAATCCTAAGTGTCAGAGTGACTGTGTACGGTGAAAATGAAAATTTTTTCCAAAGTGTCGAATTTCGATGCGCCAGTGCTACCATCGTCTTCCTCGTCAAAAGTTAGGTCGACAAGTTTTTCCCACCCTACCCCCCCCCCGGGAGAGCTAGCTGCTATCTCGGCTTCTAGTGGACGGATTTTGTTCGTTCGGGTTGCATTCGAAAGAGGATGAAAAACTAACCTATGACATTTTTTGGCGCGAGTCAATCCGATCAGCCGTTCAAAAGTTAGAGCGGTTACAAGATTTTAGGAAAGGTTGAAAAAATCCTAAGTGTCAGAGTGACTGTGTACGGTGAAAATGAAAATTTTTTCCAAAGTGTCGAATTTCGATGCGCCAGTGCTACCATCGTCTTCCTCATCAAAAGTTGGATCGACAAGTTTTCCACCCCCGGGGGGGGTAGGGTGGGAGGAAATCCAAAGTGTCGAATTTCGATGCGCCAGTGCTGCCATCGTCTTCCTCATCAAAAGTTAGATCGACAAGTTTTCCACCCCGGGGGGGGTAGGGTGGGAGGAAATCCAAAGTGTCGAAATTCGATGCGCCAGTGCTACCATCGTCTTCCTCGTCAAAAGTTAGGTCGACAAGTTTTTCCCACCCTACCCCCCCCCGGGAGAGCTAGCTGCTATCTCGGCTTCTAGTGGACGGATTTTGTTCGTTCGGGTTGCATTCGAAAGAGGATGAAAAACTAACCTATGACATTTTTTGGCGCGAGTCAATCCGATCAGCCGTTCAAAAGTTAGAGCGGTTACAAGATTTTAGGAAAGGTTGAAAAAATCCTAAGTGTCAGAGTGACTGTGTACGGTGAAAATGAAAATTTTTTCCAAAGTGTCGAATTTCGATGCGCCAGTGCTACCATCGTCTTCCTCGTCAAAAGTTAGGTCGACAAGTTTTTCCCACCCTACCCCCCCCCCCGGGAGAGCTAGCTGCTATCTCGGCTTCTAGTGGACGGATTTTGTTCGTTCGGGTTGCATTCGAAAGAGGATGAAAAACTAACCTATGACATTTTTTGGCGCGAGTCAATCCGATCAGCCGTTCAAAAGTTAGAGCGGTTACAAGATTTTAGGAAAGGTTGAAAAAATCCTAAGTGTCAGAGTGACTGTGTACGGTGAAAATGAAAATTTTTTTCCAAAGTGTCGAATTTCGATGCGCCAGTGCTACCATCGTCTTCCTCGTCAAAAGTTAGGTCGACAAGTTTTTCCCACCCTACCCCCCCCTCGGGAGAGCTTGCTTCAATCTTGCCTTCCAGTTGTCGGATGGAGACATATGATAGCTCGTTTGAAAGGTGAGAGTGAGACGAATTCACTGTAGAAATTTGGTGTCAATCGGTTGAGTCGTTTAGAAATGAGAGCAGAAACAAGATTTGCCAGATTTTGGGAATTGTCGAAAAAACGACAGAGTTAAAATTTGGGACGTTTTGGGCTGTAGCGGCAAAACGAAGCATCGGAGAGCAAAACGGATTTCAGATTTGGAATCAGCGTCATTTATTCACCCTAGGAAGAGTGTTTCCATCATGATTTGAGGAAAAAAATTTTCAAATTTTTTCAAGATGGCGAATTTTTTGCATTTTTGGCTATTTTTTTTGCCTAAAAACTAGATCGATTCAAGGCTTCGGACCTGATTCAATGAACAGACCGCACTGAGTTGTGCTAGATCTGAAATTTTGAGACTGATTGGAGTCAGACTTTTTGATTTGGAGTTCATTGAAAACACTACTTCTGATATTAAATTGTACATTTTTTGAAATAATGAATTTTTTGCATTTTTGGCTATCTTTTGCCAAAAAACTAGACCGATTCAAGGCTTCGGACCTGGTGCAATGAACAGACCGCACTGAGATGTGCTAGATCTGAAATTTTGAGACGGACGGGAGTCAGGGTTGTGAGTTGAGATGCGATTGAAAACCGTAAAAATGCTAATTTTCCCATTTTTCTAACATAGGAATTTTCCGAGGATTTGACAATTGCCCGACTATAAAAGGACGGAGCATCAACTGAGAAATCACTTGCTCTGTCAACCTTGCTAGAGGTAGGTGAACAGACCCGAGCTGCTGCTCCAAGCCGGTTTTGGGTAGATTTTTCGATTGCTGATATCAGCTAAGGTGTCAGACTTATAGGTTAGCCAGTATATGGCTGGTGATCACTTTGATCGAATAGGCCAGAAACTTGTAAGCGGTGTATCTTCGGTTCTAGTACACCGATTGACTTGATTCAAGTTACATGTGATAGCTCTTGATCACAGGTATATTTATAGACTACTTATGAAATTTCATAAGTAGTGCAAAAATGCTGAAAAATTTAAATTTGTTATTTTTGATGATTTTTTGGGGTTTTCGACCCTGCTGAATTCAACTAAGGCATTTATAATGTTGACTTATAGGTTAGCCAGTATATGGCTGGTGATCACTTTGACATAGTAGGCCTAAATCTTGTAAGCGGTGTATCTTCGGTTCTAGTACACCGATTGACTTGATTTAAGTTGCATGTGATAGCTCTTGATCATAGGTATATTTATAGACTACTTATAAAATTTCATAAGTAGTGCAAAAATGCTGAAAAATTTAAATTTGTTATTTATGATGATTTTTCGGGGGTTTCAACCCTGCTGAATTCAACTAAGGCATTTATAATGTTGTACGAGGCGAGCTTCGGCTCGAGACTTGTTTCCTGATGTAAATAACTCCACCGATTTTCATGTCAAAATCGGTATCCGAATACCAACACAGTGATATGACGCACGCTCTGTCCGTTAGAGGTTGGATTTTTATGGATCGAGGCCTTGGAGATGGGATAAGATCCCCTCTGAGTAATGCCTGTAACGGATTCATCAGCTTAACTTGTCTATCCTCGACGACTACATGTAAGACAATATCATTTCGTTTGCTAACAAGCGACTTTGTTTTTCTTGCAGTTTCACGTTATGACTGCCTCGAAAAATGCACGATTCCTCGTGGGGAAATGCTCCTGTGGGAGAATTGCTCGCGGAACTGAATTGAAAAATCATGTTGCGGCGTTTGATGGACATGAGAAGCGTGTGTTGAAGAGAGTGTGCGTAGTTGAGCGTGTTGAGTGTGGGAAGGATGAGGCGGCGGAGGATTTTTATAAAAAGCATAAAGAGTGTGAGTCGGGGAAGATTACGGATAGCGATTTTAAGGCGTGGTTTGAGGGTTTGTTGTTGGAGGATGAAGAGAATGAGGCGGTGAAGACAATTGAGGGTGCGGTTGAGAAAGCGACTGAAGAGAGGGTGATTGAGAAAGCGCCTGTAGTGCCTGTAGTGAGGGTGATTGAGAAAGTACCTGTAGCGCCTGTAGTGACTGATGCAGACCTCGATCGCGATCTCGCTCTGAGCGAGATGAGTAGTGAAGAGGAAGAGAGCGAGGTGAGGGGTGTTGTAATGCAGAAGAAGAAGAGTGTTGTTGAAGAGCGGGACGCGACGATGAGGAGGCTTTTCGGTGACAAGGTTACCTTAGGAAAGCCAAAAGCCTCCTCATCGCCTCAGAAAGATCAGAGGTCGAGTGATTGCTTTGAATACAATCAGATGAAGGATCGAATGAGTGCGATGGAGAATACGAATAGGAAAGTGCTGGCGGAGAATGAGTTGTTGAAAGGGAAAGTGAGTGCGATAAAGCAGATGAAAGAGGAGATGGTGATGATGATGGAGGCGGACAAGCGTTGGTCTGAGGAAAAGAAAGAGATGATGGCGAAGGTGTCTGAGTGTGATGAGTTGAAGCGTGTTTTGAAGAAGGAGAAGGCTGAATGTGAGAGATTGAGAGTGATTGCGAAGGATGTGGATGAAGTGAGGGCGATAAATGAGAAGTTGGGGAGTGAATGTGAGAGAATGAGTGGTTTGTTGAAGAGAGGAGTGAAGAGGAGCTATGAGGTACACCTCCCCCTCTACGAGAACGACATCTGCGACGTGCCCACTATGACAGATGACCCTGATATAACGCAAATGTGCTACGAGGGGGAGGGGGTGAAGTGCCTCCATTTACATTTGAAAATAGACGGACAATTGGAGGACTTCATCGTCAGAAAAGTGAAAAAGAAGAAGCCGAGTAAGTTACTTTAAAATATATTTTCTAATTCTAATCTAATTCAATTTCCTTTCTATTTTCAGAGTTTTTACAAAAGTCTTGAGTCGACCCACTAACCTAATCCCGTGAACGAACCATAGGTCCTCTTAAGGGCCCCTCCTAATGTGGCTGTAGTGGTCCCAAGCCCACGACATGCTTTCAAGCATGGACACAGAGGGGGAGGCAACAATAAGATAAATGAAATGATGTATGAGTCATATAAAACTTTCTTCTAACCTTTCCTATGAAAGGTATATAAGACGAGACAAGAAGCTTCATTCACTTTAAGGATGGAGCTTGACGAGTGCAGACGTGTGATAGAGGAGTGGAGAGAGACCTATGAGGAAATAGAGGTCGATGCTCCGATCACTCTCCTCAGGTATGTCATATTGGACATTAAAATTGCGGAGAGCGAACAGCGTCTCCGCCATATAAGAGCGCACTGCCGTCGTCAGCTCCGTCGGTACCTACCGTTCTTCGATGAAGACATTGTAGGTTACCTACAGTATAAGATATATTTTTGTATCTATCGCGAGAGTGATTTGCGAGCTCGAAGAATAATGGCTGGTGGAGGTTAATCCCTTCCACCTGTGAACGCCCCATAGGCTCTCTTAAGGGCCCCTTCTAATGTAGCTAAAGTGGTCCCAAGCCCACGACATGCTTTCAAGCATGGATACAGAGGGGAAGGTAACAATGCAAATGAAGTTCGGTGTAATACTTCCTTTCGACGGGCGTTCCTGTATAGGACGGCGGTGAAACCCGTAGCTATGTATACCGCAAGGGACATTCGGCAATGATCAATCTTGTTAAACCTCTCTGCGTCATGTTTGCAAGTAATTGCCTCTGTTTCAATGTAGTATGCATTCGCGCCAGGGCGACATTTAGCCATCTGTCGAAGGTTACCTTATAAACTTTCCATTGCATGTGTTATGAGAACCATGAGTTCTACCTATCTCTATCAATGAGATGAATTGATGAATGGAATGAAATGGGAGGACACTCACGCGCCACACGCATCATATCACACTTCTCTCTTCTGTAGTTGAACAAGCTCTTTACATATGGATCGCAGTCGATTGCTATCCCCTACATCAGAAGTGTAAGCTATCTTAAATGTGACTGAACTATATCATCATCCATATAAAGTCTTGTAAGTTAAACTATATGTGCTACTATTTCTAAATGAAAGATATAGTTTCAACAATTTACAAGTTAAAAATAAAGTTTCAATAGTGTATATGTCAGAAATAGAATAAAGTTTCAATTGTTTACAAGTTAAAAATAACTATTTCCAAATGAAAAAGTATACATGGTTAAATCATTCACTTAAGTCCCATTCAAGTAAGTCAGCATGAAAGCAACGACAATATGAAATAAACATTTATTATAACATATATTTTAGAAGGTCTTCGCTGTCAATATCGTCCCAGTGTCGGACTTCACATACATTACAAAAACAGTTGAGCTGCTTTAAACGTTCTTCTGCAGCGTCCCTCACTTTGTCAATGTACGCCCACTCCGCCTCGGTTCGCGGTTGGGAGTTAGGGGTGTACCAGTCCCATATTTGATGCAAGTGCGACTTGCTGGTCATCTCTATCACCCCTTCGGTATCATATTGTAAATATTTCCACCGTATGCCTGTTAGGTCGGGCAACTCCTCTTCATCGTCCTCCGATAATGATAACTTTCGTATATTGTCGAGATTGTATGTCTTCTCCACCTTCGCCTTTCTTGGTGCATTTGGTGTAACGAGCACCTTTGCTGATGTGCATGGAGAGGAGAACTCCAATGCGGTATTTGGTGTTGTTGGAGGACTTGTCATGTTGTCTTTGAAATGCTGACTTTGAATAGTGATAACTTTAACATTTTTCTAATTCTTAAGTATACACAAGCAGCCAATCAGAATGAACATCCAATGAATGAAGAGAATGAAAGTATATAAGCAAAGTGACATTCATGTCATTTCATTTAATCTGTGAATCATACAAGTGACGAATGCACGATCTCTCTCTCTCTCTTTGACTATTATTCTGTCTGATCATATTTCATTAAAATGGTAAGTTAAAGATTTCCTCTCTCATCTCCCTCAAACGTGTGACTAATAGCATCTTCCTCAATTTCAGGCATCAACTTCATCACCAACGCCCTCCCTTCTCGAGGAAAGTTTAGAGTTATTGAGTCAAGGTAGGTTGTAACAATACACTGAGGCTTGAACAGAGATGATAGAATGATTTCTCTTTCAGGTGATGTGAGTTCCAGCTCAGAACTGTCGCGACATGGCAACGAGTGGGAATGTGCTGACTGTGGGCACATCTTCACGAGGAAATGGGATCTCACCCGACACATCAAGCGAGGTGTTTGTCGACCTAAGCCGGCATCAATCTCCGAAGGTGGGGATGATTCTGTTAACGTCGTCTCCTTTTCTTGCGACTTGTGCTCTCAGTCTTTCGAGACACGTTTTGAACTATCTTCGCACAGACTTCAACATACACACACGAACGATACCTACACCAACGGTACCTCCTCTATCCGACTCACTGAAGTGTCCATAAATAATTTAGTGAGGAACTACCAGATAGACTCCTCAGAAACCATTGCTAACTTTGAGGAATGGTTTCATCAAAATTCATCATTGATAGAAGCGCTCTTCAACAATTTAGACAATTTTAGGATGAAGGCGCTCATCTATCTTAAAATAAAATATGTAAAAATCGACCACCATACTGGACAAATAATAGAGAGGTTGGAGTTTCACATACCCTCCTCTCCTGCAACCGAGGTTGTAGACTATGAGTCTTGGATAAATTTTCACATCCAAGGATTAAAATTAAATATTGATAAATTTAACGAGCGCGATAGCGGTCTCATTTTTGACGGCATTGAGTCCGCCTTATTTAAAATCAGTTTATTAGGAAATCATAGTGGTCGAGGCTCCTTTAAACTTCCAAAAAATGTAAAAAACAAAACAGCAGTCATCAATGTCGATTGCGAATCGCAATGTTTTAAATATGCTGTCCTCTCCATTCTCCACTATAATGACATCAATGCGAATCGAAATCGCACATATAGCTATAGGCAGTGGGAGAATGAATTAAACTTCGATGACTGTAATAGTGACGATATGAAAATTAAAGATATAGAAAAATTTGAAAAATTGAACAACATTAAAATAGTTCTCCATGTTTGGGAAAAAGGATTGAAGGGTGTGCGCTACAACTCGCGTTCGAGTTGTTATGAACGTACAGTAAACCTGTTATTAGTAAAACAGGATGATAGTGAGGAATGGCACTACTGCGGTATTCCCAAAATCTCTCGCTTATACCACCACTTAGAAAACTCCAGTAGAGAGTTATATTACTGCGACAGATGTATTCGCCACTTTAGGAGGAAAACTAAATTTGAAACTCATTATGAGTGGTGTAAGCGAGGTAAACTGCAAATGGAACGCATGCCCAAAGATAAGGAGTTTTCATATAGAGAGAATGGCGATGAACTAAGTCCTCTTCGTGTCATCTATGCTGACATCGAATGTTATATCGATGATAACATCCATCGACCAGCAGCCATTTCCTGCTATGAAGTATGGCATGATCACTTTAGGGGTATGCAAAATAAAATGCGCGTCTGGCAAGGTGAGGATTGTATTTACCATTTCCTACAATTCCTCGAACAGGCTGTAAAATTTCAACAATAACATGATAATGAACTCTATCGCAGATCATTGCATATGACAGCAGATGATCAAGCTAAGTTTGATAGTTGCAACGTTTGCTCCAAATGTAGTAAAACATTTGATGATAAGATTAAGAAAGTGTGCGACCATGATCACATTACTGGTAAATTTAGAAACGCACTCTGTTCAAAATGTAATTTTTCGCTGAGGATGAAGCGGCGTACATTACCCGTCATTTTCCATAATTTTAAGGGCTATGACAGCCATATGATAATAAAAGGAGGTTTAGGCCAAATGAAAGAGTGGAAGTTTGATGTAATAGCTCAAACGAGAGAAAAGTTTATGGCCATGACAGCAAAAGTACCCGTCGATAAAACCAAAGAAAATAAGACGGTCTATTTTAATATAAAATTTTTAGATTCCTACCAATTTATGGCTGCATCACTGGCCTCTCTCGTACAAAATCTAAAGTCTCTTCCACTAACACAAAATCTTAAGAAACAATATCCAAATTTAACTAATGAAGTCATCACACGGAAAGGAGTCTTTCCATATGCATATCTTGATGCGATTAGTAAACTCGGTGAGACTTCTCTTCCACCCATAGATAAATTTAAAAATGATTTGACGGATCAAGATTGTCCAGTAGAGGACTATGAACATGCTCAAGAGGCATGGATAAAATTTGACTGCCATACATTTGGTGAATATATGATTGCCTATCTTAAGTTAGATGTGTCTTTGCTGGCTGACGTTTTCCAAGAGTTTCGACGAGTGGCATTAGAAGAAGATAAGTTAGATCCCGTCCACTTTGTCAGTCTACCAGCCATGTCATTTAAGTCTGCTTTTAAAATGACTGGTGAGACCATTCATCTCTTACAAGATCCAGAGATGTATAATTTATTTGAGCGAGGAATTCGCGGTAGTCTCACATTTGTAAATAAACATAGGTTAAAATCTGAAACAGTAGGTAATGATCATACCCATCTTAAGTATTATGACCAAAATAATTTGTATGGTAGTTCATTATCCAAACCGCTACCTCACTCTGAGTTTAGCTGGTTAGATGATAGTGAAATTCAACATTTCTCCAACCCTTCTACGTAACATACTAGCAATTCCAGATGAAGGTGATTGGGGATATTATTTTGAGATAGATCTAATCTATCCAAATAATATTAAACATAAAACCGTAGATTTTCCACTCGCACCCGAATCAGGTGAAGTGAGTAAAGATATGTTTTCCGACTTTATGAAACAATTTCATAAAGATTTAGAATCATGTGAACAACCCAAGTATAAGCCTTGCCGCAAACTTTTGCTCACTCAATATGATAAAGAAAACTATCTAGTCCACTTTAGCATCTTAAAATTTTATTTAGAAATGGGCATGATTTTAAAAAGAGTTCACCGCATTATTAAATTTAGACAGAAAGCCTTCCTCAAACCCTACATAGATAGTAACAGCCAGAAACGTGCACTAGCCCAAAATAATTTTGAAAAAGATTTTTATAAATATAAGAACAACAGTCTATTTGGTAAGACGATGGAGGATGTTAGAAAGCGCGTAAACTACAAACTAGTTAATGATGATCAAAAGTATCACAAATTGACCTCATCACCTCTATTCATCGATAGAGACATAATCGATGAGGATCTTGTAGGTATTAAAATGATAAAATCTGAAGTTGAGTTGTGCAAACCCATCTATATTGGTCAAGCTGTTCTAGATTACTCCAAGCTTGAAATGTATCAACTCTTCTATAAAATACTAAAACCGTGTCCTCTCGTAAAAGAGGTTCGTTTGTTGGGTGGTGACACAGATAGTTTCTTTTTAGGTATTGCCACTCAAAAAGATTTAAATTTTAATGAAGTAGGAAAATCTTTAGAAAGATATTTTGATACATCAGATTATCCTGCTGATCATCCACTATACTCCATCAAAAATAAGGCCAAACTTGGTTGTTTTAAGGATGAAACAGCAGGGAAGGAGATAGCTGAAATGATTCTCCTCCGCCCTAAAATGTATTCTATGAAATTAAAGGATAGTGATGATAGCATTAAGCGCGCTAAAGGCATATCAAAATCCATTGTGCAAAACATGAAACATAAGAATTTCAAGGGAGCCTATAGAAATAAAAATATAACGTTTGTCAATATGACAATCTTAAAATCTAAGTCGCATAAGATCAAAACTTATACTTTTAAGAAACGGGCGCTTTCAGCATGGGAGGATAAGAGGTGTTGGATAGGACATAACATATCTCTTCCACATGGACATCCTGATACAGGCATACCACCACCCAAAAGAATTAAGCCCACACTACCACATTCAGGAGACGTCTTAGCATAATCATCCTTAACTTAGTATTTTGATGTTGATTTCTGTAGATAAAACATTGTTGTTTTATGTATCGCATGAGATTGTTTTTTCCTTGTGAATATGTGTCCACATCTGTACATTCCCCATGTGATGACTTTTCCACTGAAAGACATTTTTCCTATCCCTGTATATTTCCACCCTTCACGAAGTAAAAAGACTTTTTGTATATAGCAATGTTTATTGAAGTGCGCTCATGTATATATTTTCAGTGGATGTTGTATAAAGTCTATTGCTTCACATTCATGTACATATTTCAATAAATGTTGTATAAAGACTTCACTTTGTTTTCCGAAACACTAACGTTATGAGGGATTTAGTATCTTTCACGTGGATGCACTCTTGTAAACCATTGGTAATTTTGATAGCAATAGAGGGTATCATTTGTTTGATGACGGGATAATAGGAAATAGATTGAAACATCTTCTCGACTATTCCATATGAAGCGTCTTTATCATGAATGAAATCGCGTAAAATGTATTCTTTTTTCTCACCAACAGAAATAGGTAGAATCAAATCACTTTGAATGTAAAGGTGCTGTTCATGTTTATCAAGTGTCATTGGTGTTTCTATACCAATCGTATGCGCAGCAGTAGACACTGTTTGTAGCATTGAAAAACCAAAGAGTTTCTTCAAATTTTTACTCAATTGACATTGAATGTCATCACCCAGTTTCAGAACAACGCGTTGATTTTCAATTGAAAACGAAATGTGGTGTGTCTTTACATCATATTTACTTTTCATCACATGCTTCAACTTCTGCTGTATATAAGGATTTACTACATGAATGAAGCTTTCAACTGTATGATATAGACGCGGCATTATATTGATAGCAACTTTAGATTCTTCATAAGACTGGTAAATTTTCTTGATGCGATCACCATAGATGTCCACCCACCATTCATCATTAACTGAATCAGCTTTAGTGTGATATTCATGAGAACCATACACCACACCGCTTCCAATAATAGGTGTATAATGTCTTACAAAATGACGCAAGGTTGGAGAGAAATAAACTGTAAGTTTGTCATTATATTTCTGAATGACCAACTTATTTTTGTCCGCCATAATTTTCTCTCCATACTTCTTAACCACAGTCTCATTCCATCGTTTTACTAACTCAATAAGTGATAAAGGTTGAACACCACGCTTTTTCAAAATGATGCGTTCTTCACATTCTACAACATCTTCATCAAATATTTTAAATCTATAATGAAATTTGTTGATTCAATTTGAATAAACTTTTTTAACATTTGCAGTAGCAATTGACGTTAGATGTAGTCCATGGCCAAAACCGAGATGTGGATAGAATTCATTATCCAACCTCAGTGTAAGACCTTTAGTAAAAGAATGAAAGCGAAGGAACTGTCTCCCACTCCAATGATAGATAGTAAACTCATAAGCTTTCTGATTTTTATTCTTCATGATGGAAGTATTACCACTATTGAACGCCTTAATAATTTTCTCATTCCCAAATGGTTCATAATAATCTGATTTTATCTGAATCCATTCATAGTTCCACTTTCCATCTGATGTTAAATTGTATGGGAACTGGATTGCATTATTCATCGTTATTCCATCATGGGTGCGAGGAGTCAATATCATTTCTTCCAAATCATTCACATTCTGAATATTGCTATCATAGCAAATACTAGAAACGCCAACCTCCCATTCACCTTTTAAATGTAGTGGACGATTTAATTCTACTCGATAGTCTGATGGTTTATTTTTGGGAAATTTATTCATAGAAGCATTACTGGGTAAGTAGATTAGAAACGAGTCCTTATTTTCACTTTCCATATTATTCACATTGGAAAAATATATTAGCATACGTTTGCATTAACTCTTCATTCGGAAATGGAGTGTGATACTTGTCACAGCATCTTTATGAAAAGGAATCAACGCACCAGCATCGTCATAAATTGCAATATCAATTTGTGGGATGTAGTTTGATTTCAGCTTTGTATAATGCACTTTCTTGAAAGTATGCTCAGATAAAATACTGCAGCTTTTTGGCTGGTATGGTATCATTGCTAGCAATGGAGCTTCAACATCTCCCACACGTACATCTTCACCAATATTGGAATATATCTGAAAATAGTTAATACGACGCGATAGCGACATGTCTGCGCTAGCTTTGGTTACAGTACCACTTTTAAAGATATTTTGATCAAAACCCAAAATGTCCATTAGAGTTTTATCCATAATTAGTTCAATACCTTTTCCACTTATAGTGAGAGACAAAGTACCTTCTTTTTCAGAAAATGAAATATGTTGCTCATTAATCACTTCATTTAAATAATCTACAACCAATTTAACTGAAGTAATGATGCGAGGCATCAACACTCTTGTTTCATGTAAGATACCACCTAAAGGCTCTACACACTTTCTGTATAAAGATACGCTCCATTCTGTATCAAATTGATTTGACCTTTCACATGGTAAATGTTGCATATCAGATTTTCCATGAACAGCTGCAGAATGATGTCGCAAGAACTGATGAAAATATTTTGAACAAACTAATACTAGATCATCATCATTTAATTTACTTATTGCAATATGATTAGATGATTTGATATAAGTCAATGTTGCCACTTGTTTACCATCAACTCGAAGGAGATAATTAAATTTCTTCAATAATGTTTCAGGAGTCATGTTTGTCTTTCTTGCCTTAATCACAATCTTCTTCACCAACGTCTTCTCATTTTTTGGAATAAGATCTACATAATAAGCTTCCTCTCGATATATTAACTGTATATGACCACTTATGTGGTAATTAACGTTAAAATTATCATAGCTTGTTAAGGCGCTAGCGAGGTAGCCTAAATCACTTCTTAAACTTGGACTTAAACCAACACTCCAATCTTTCTCAACTACATGATGTACATAAGTATGATCATCATTGTGCGGAGTAAATTGGACAATATGTTTACACGCTTTATTCAGGAAATCATATATAAACTTTTTACATGATAAGAGATCTTTCTTTGACCACTGTGGAATGTATACTCGGCAGCCCTTTTCACATTGGTAAGCAGCTGTACGTCTCATATTAATAGTCATCACCTCATGATCAAAAGTATAGACACAGTTGCTATAAACAAGTTGAGTGACACCCACTTCCCAATTTCCATTTAGCTGTTGTGTATGATCACTGGGAGTAGAAAAGAGTGCGGCTCGATTACTAGCAAATCTATTTGCGGCCGCATTGCTAAGCAAAATATGATAAAACGACATTTTTATATTGCTGATCTGCGACTTTGCATAACATCATGAAGACTTGGATTTTGGACTCTCTACAATATATCAGAGTTGATCGTGATGGAAACGTACATTTCAAAAATTCTCATGGTCATACATCAAGAGGTATTACATTAACATGGCGACAATTTGTCAACCTCAATGATATCATGAGGGATTTGGAATATTTTGAAACATTAAGATTCATCTCCTTGGGTGATCAAGTTTGGCTTCAACATTACAGAAATGAAATTCAAATCTACCATTCTCATTCCGCAAACTGTTTCTCATTTCGCAAATACAATTGGGAGAAGTATAGAAGATACATACATGGCTCCATCATGACATTTATTCGTCGTGAGTTCATCGCCCTACTATGCAAATCTTAATCAGACATGACTACCACGCACCATGAGTTGGAAGATTCCCTACAACGTATTGAAACGGATCATGATCGAAACGTCTATTTCAAAGATTCAACTGGAAATGTGAGAAGAGAGTTTGATTTATCTTATCGTCATTTTCAATCTCTACATCATATCATGAAGGATTTGAAATACTTCTATATGAAAAGACATTCACGTATTGGAAATCGCATCTGGTTGCGCGTCAACAATCGGCGAATTCAACTCTATCATTCCCAACTTCATACTAACTTCACATTTCATCAAGGTAGTTGGGAAAAGTATAAAAGGAAGGTACATCGCTCAATTTACTCATTCTTTCATCATGAAGCGCCATCGCTACACCATCGTCAACATTCTCCGTCGCTTCAGACTCTACACCAAAATCGATCTCACAACATTACACCAACACCTTCCAAACAGCAAGTATTACCCGGGCCGACCTCAAATGTTAGTGGTGAAGATGAACAATTCACGGAATCTTCAACTCTTCCCAAATGGGACTGTACAGATTCTCGGCGCCCTTTCTCATTCATCGGCGCAGTCAATGCGCTTAGAGCTACAAAGACTACTACGTCGGATATGGAAGAGGGAGAGGTGTGTGATGTCGAATCTGACTGTGGACAATATGGTGATCTCTACTCAATTGAGTGAAAGTGTATCATTTTTGAAGATTCGTACCAGCAGTTACAATTTGTGTTATGAACCCGAACTTTTTCCTGCAGCTCTCATTAGTTGTTGGTTACCTGTGCATGTGGCAATCTTTCATAATAGTAAAGTGATAATTACTGGACTAAAATCTCATGTGCAAGCAAATGTGATCCTAGACTATCTCATCGAGTATGTACGTACCCAGCGGATTGTAAAATAAAAAACAATTTTTCCAACATGATGTTTTTATTTCAAATCATGATAGAACTTACAAATCATTTTTTCATTAGAGGATGGATTAGATGAAAAGTTTTGAATAACAGATACAAATCGAGATACATGTAAACGTTTTAAGATGAAGTACAGTACAATAGCACCACACGTTGATGAAAGTGGATGTTGTAGTATGCGTTCATTTCGCTGATATTGACGCGTATGTTTTCTCAACCACTGCTGTGTTGGTATATTTGGAGGTTGAGCAAGAGAGTCAAATAGTTCACCACGTCGGTCTTCTCCAATAAAGATCGCTTTCCAATGCTCACCGCCTAAATTCTGAGAATGAGTGTTTAGCACAATAAAGATGGGATAGTGATTTACTGCAAGTGGTAAGGTATCGAGTGAATAGACATTATCGAAAGCTTTCAACGTCGCTTCGTCTGCATTACGCTGCACTTTAGTCTTAATATCGTCAGCAGTCAACCAACTCATTAACGATTATACTGAAGAATCACGTCACGATACTTTGTAATTTCAATATTTGAATCGAAGACTGCATAAATTAATACATTGATCGTCTCAGGTAGTGTTCTTTTGAACGTCAAATCCAAACGAATATTATGAGGCACGTTCGCTTGACGATAGGGTGCACTAATATCGCTGTCAGCAGTCAAATCAAATGCATAAATAGTATATCCACTCTTAAACTCTTTCATAGTCAGTCCGTTGGTGTCATCCGTATTGTAAAAGCCAAAGACATCCATAAAATCAACATAATTGCGCATAAAGTGATCCGAAGCAAAATCGGGTTTGTAGGGTGGACCAGGATGACTCACACCAATTACACGTAAAGCAATTTCACTTAACTGATTGTGTTTAAAATTGAAAGGATTCTTCTTTATATTACCATTAAATGCATCATTTTCAACCATTGCCACCATGAGGAGCTTCGGTGCTTCCGATGGAAAGAGGCCATCTTTCATGAAACTCTTTTGATCTTTCGGAATTGTAAAGGTGAGAAGCTTTGTATGCTGAACGGGGTAAATGGCATTTTGGCGGTTAAGACCTTCAGCATGTCCTCTAATGACACTTGGATTCGGTACTACTCGACGAATGTAAAGTGCAATATCTTCCACATGAATTCTAAAATTGTCAACTTTAGCAAATGCATTCAGCGCAAATTCAGGCTTATTCAATGTCAGCTTGAGTCGCATGCTGGTATTACAGAGTAAAAACTTTGACTGTATAAAGAAGTCTAAATTCAGCGGACCATATAGCTGACATACTTTACTATCTTTAATCATAGCAGATCGCTTTACAAAGCCACTGTTTGTTTCAACATCAAATTTTCCTGCTTCATCTCTGTACCATCCCATGGCTTCCATATGACTTTTTTGTGCTGCGGGATGAAACTGTGATACATGATTGAAATATGATTTATAGGGATAATCGCTTTGACCACCTTCCACCTGCTGCTCTCCAATCGTTAGAGAAACATCGCGAAGTAATGTAGTCAATGGTAAATTGTTCAGTCCAACTTTATGTGCATCGTCAATAGCAGTTCCATCTGCTTGCTGAATTCTAAACCTCAAATCAAGCATCGCATAACTCAAATCTATGTAGTCATCACTACCACCAGGAATAACAAATTCAATGGGGCCAGCATTCTCAGCTGTTCGAGGATGATAATCTACAATACTTGAACTAAGAATATCTGTCTGTATGGCTTGTTGATCGAACAAACAAAAACCGGAAGTTTTACACTCCATGATTAGAAGTTATAGCAGTGTCGTCGTTTAGCGCCTGATGAATGATTAGAGCCTCTGCGATGTTTGCGTGAATGCCTTTTGACTGAAGATCGCACCTTACCAGCTCCGCGATGTTTCCTCCTTCCTTTATTCATTCGTTTAGGTGATTTCTTTCCTTGAGTAATACCAGCAAAGGTCTGCTTCAATGTTTTTAAACCGCGTTCCTTCCCACGATTCAACAAACTGCTCTTAAAACTTCTACCTCTGGAAAGATCACTAGCAACATCACCAGCAAAGCCAACGGCATTACTTAAAACATTTCGTTTTAAAGATCTACCGACATTGGATATGAGAGGTGCTACAACAGATTTCAGTGCACCAAGTATGCTACCTCCACGTTGGCGGCGAGCGCCGATGTAAATTTGTCCTCCACCACTTACATAGGAGGGTCGTGAATAAAATGAGGCAGTTGGATTCATAGCTCAAACCCTAAACATTGTTAGTTACAACTTTGCATGAATCACTGTCGATCACTTAGATGAAAGATGTCGGCACGACGCATCCAAGAGTTCATACTTGAAGGATAACCAGTCCATTTAACAAGACACCATTCTTCACCTTGCCGTTTTTTACATCGAATGATTTTCTCTACCAAATATGTTTCACTTTCAGTGACTACCTCAATCTCATCGCGGTAAAAGCTACCCTCAATTTCTTCATTATCGTAATCTTTCAACTTGTAGGTGGTCGGAGAGTCTTTTTGATTAATCCTTGATACTGTAAATACCTCCTCTGTCCAATTCGGAAGGTACCCTTTATCAAAAACACTTTTCACTTTTGAGATACGAACTTTATCACCAATTTTCACATCACTTTTCACATGAGTGCGTCTACGCTGGAATGATTCGCGCACTTTATCTACATTGTCAGCATTTACATCTACTGGTCTGAGTCCAATAGAACGATGGATAGAGTGATTGTAGGCATGGAGTGTATCTTGTAGAACCTTTGTCCAATTTTGTGTCAAGTTGGCAGTAAAATGTCGCCACAAGCGATTTTTTAATGTGCGATTAAAACGTTCAACGAGTGCAGCTTTATAAGCACTCTTTACACTAAACAACTCAATGTCATGCCTCTCAAATAATCTTGTCACATGCTGATTTTCAAACTGTTTTCCTTGATCACTCTGAATTCTTTTTGGAATCCGACCTTCTCGAAAAATTGTTCGGAATGCTTTTGCTACTCCTTTCCCTTCTTTAGTTTTTAAAGGTTGAGCCCACGCATAACGCGAGAAAATATCAATGACGGTTAAAATAAAATTATTGCCCGAGTTATGTTTTGAAATGGAGGCAACATCACACAAATCTGCTTGCCACTGTTCATCGATGTCATGAACAATATAATGGCGGGTGCGGTACTTCTTTTTCGCTTGTTTGTGGAGTGTATAGGTAGCCTGACCCTTTAACCATCGTTTCACTTGTGATTGTGGAAGACCACTCGCTTTTGATAATTTCTTGATCGATGCAAATCCTGCCGGATGTTTTACATCATAATAGATTGACTTCAAACGCTCAGTCGATGACGACTGACTCTTTTTCCTCCTTCTCATCTTTTTGTTTTCTTGCCTTTCTACATTTACAACAACTGCAGCATTTAGCTTTAGCGGTTTTGCGATCGTGTTCACATTGCTTAGGGGTTTCATTGTGAGAGCTGGCGCAGCAAGTGCAAGTGACAACGACATTCACCTCTGGCGGCTCATCACATGGTAAGCAACACATCTGCTTCATATTAATAGTCTGAGAACATGTATTTCTTGGGAGGAGCTGTTTTACGTTTTCCTTTTACTAGTTTTAGTGGTGGTGTAGATCTACGTCGAGTTCTTCCTCTTATTTGCTTAGTGAGTGTGGGAGGGGATGTAGCAGGTGACGCCTTAAACCAATTTGTTGGCATTTTCATCGTCTGAAGCATTGGAGTAGTAGCCACTGTTGAATCAAGTTCTTTCAATGTCTCATTATTCAAAGCAAATTTTGGCACATTATGCTTTTTCAATAGTTTAAGAAAGTATGTCCAACCAGGTGGAACATAGCCCTGACGGCGCTTTCTACGTGTTGCATACTGAATCAAGTCTTCATAACGTGAAGCATCAATCACTTTATTTTCATCTGTAGTGATTTCTTCTCTATCATTTACATTGAGATGGGGTTCAATACTATTGAAAAGAGATATGGCATGTGCGCGAGATGCTAAAGGTGTAGCAGTCGATACAGAGTCACGCATCTTATTCTTCAAGTTTTTCAATTACTCAACAATTTCCGATTGTAATAATACAGCACGATGTGGATCTTTGATGTGAACATTTTGCTGATAATCTATTTCTTTCCTATACATTTGATTTGCAAGAGGTTGCTTTACTTGCTGCATGGCAGTCAATTGTACATATTCATCCTGAGGAATAACAATCATGCGAGAATAAGAACTCATAGTTTGTAGATAATCATGGGAGTTTTCAAAATATCACTTCGAAATCTAAATTCTTCCGGACACTCTTGCGTAAAGTCAATGAATAAGTAACCGTATGGTTTTTCAGTAGCTGCTTGAAAAATTTCAGTTAAGGCTTTTGATCCTCTGGGTGCAACTTGTCGCGCTAAAATTTCAAATTGACTTTTATCTCGCGGATTCTTGAAAATAGCATAATAGTGTGTATTCAGGTTTCGTGTACGAGCTTCTTTTCCATCAGGAAACAAATTTTGTGTGATATAGATGATAAAGCACCTTTTATGATGTGCTGCGCGAGTGAACATATCTGTAACATCTTTGGAATTCTTACTTTCTTTTAATAAATCATCCAATACAACAACATCATTAGACTGAAGTTTATCCACTGCAATAATTCCTTCATGTCGAATAAAGTTGCGACTTTGCAATTCCTGAAACAGCGACGGTTGATAAATACCATAACACCAAATCACTCGATTGATAGGTTCCTTAAACAACTCCCTTCTTTTATCCAATAAATTCAGCGTGAAAACAGTTTTACTTGCATGAGATGGACCTGATACAGTCAGAACTTTATCGCATTGAAGTCTGAAATCCATTTTAATACTTCGAGATTCAACATTTGCATAATTAACGCTTAGAGCCAAAGATATTACCCAATAGGTTACCCACGACAGGAGCTAACATCGGAAGTATTGCTGAAAGGAAACCATCCTTTTGTGCTAGAGTTTTCCTCTTTCTTTGAAGGGTGACTTTAGGATTGGAGATGAAACGCAATTTTGTAGCATATCGCTTAAGTAACTTTCGTTGTTTTGGTGCTAATTTCTTCGTCCTCAACTTTCTCACATGAGAAATAATTTCACAAATGAATTTATCGTTAGCATGTCGTATAGCATTGTATCGCTGATTTGCTTTCATTCGTCGGAGAGCTTGAATAGCTGAAGAAAACTTTGAAGACTTTTGACTTTTACGTTTCGTCATTTTACGTTTCGCCATTTTCCGTGTTAGTCTTTGCTAAAACCTGTCTTTACCACATTTGCATAGGTACTAACTATTGCGACATAAGTGACACTCGAAATGAGCAATATCACAGTGGTTAGATTTGCAAAGTTGAATGCAATTACGTATGAAACAGCGTTGACAAAAAGCATGCTTACATCTCTTGAAGATGCGCTTTTCATTTCCATCCTTTCGCTTACATACATCACAACACATAGTTTCACCGTTACTGGTAACGTCTATAGCAAGTCTTTTTGAAGATATGAATTTGCTAGCCTTTTCTAAATAATAGACGCATGTACAGAAGGAATATACTTCGAGAGTGAGCAGACATAGCTCGAAAACCAGTTGTGCTACAATCAAGTATCACTGCATTTTCAATTTTTGTTTATGGAAAGTTGAATGTGAATATCTGAAATCGCTTCAATCACTAGACCGCTACCATGATGGTTAAATGCGTTAAGACGTTCAGCAATTTTTATCATTGTCTTTTGAAAACTTCTTTGGGGTGATCTACCACTTCCATTGAATAAGAAGCAAAATGGAAAGAGCGACTTTCCACCTCTTCCTTTCCAAAATGACTAAACTTAATTTTCGCAACTAATCGCGCCATGACAATGCTATCAGAGAATGTATTCATTAACTCTAGAAATAGAGTGCTAGCATCATCGACCACTGCTTTGATGTCGGTCTCATCTTTATGAAAATTTATCACATAATCTTGAACAGCTCCTTTTAAACTTTGCCTATAAAAATGTAATGTTCCGCAGTCGTTTGAGAAAGACATGATCGCCCTTTATCTAACCCATCCATTGCATGAAAACAACAACTCTTCTCATAGTAACATTTATTGAATAATAGTAACAAGCATGCATTATAAATCAATGGTTTGAAAGAGATAAAATAGATACAGCTGGTAACTATCATACAGCGAGCAATGATAACCATACAGGACTTTGGCAGTGCTGAGGTAAGGAGGAAAGAAGCATTGGTTATGAACGTAGCTACTACAACGAACAGACAAAATAGGAACAGACAAATCCTTAAAACGTTTCGTGACTTCATGATAATGTTGATTCACTCTACTATCCCAAGGTGGGAGCAAAATATCATCAATGATTAGATTGGGAAATACTTTCCTCTCCTTACCAGGATTATTACAAAAGATGCGTATAACATTGAAAGCAGCTAACCATCGTTTAAAGTCAATAAGAAGAGCACTCTCACAAGAAAAGCCATAGTCTTGCAAATATTTCAGATTAAGTCCATGAATGTGTTTTCTCGCCCATTGATCAACATTGGGATCACAGTTGGCATGTTGATGATAGACACTAACAATCTGATATGTCCAATTGTTCATAGCAATAGCACTGAGCTCCTGTACAGGTTCACCCTCACAATCCATAAAAATGATGATAGAAGCCTAAAACGGAAAATTACACATCTAAGGAAACGTTCTATAACATATTACAAAATGAAGAATTACATCGATGCTTTTCACGGCAAAATACACAAATGATATGATGGCAACGAAGAAGTAAAATGTATCTAATAAGACCACGTCCACGACACTCAAAGCACATAAGCGAATTGTCATAGGGTAGAGTTAGGAAAGGACTAGTAATTCTCCTTCTTTGATTTGCGTTTGGAGGTAGCATTCTTGTCCGACTTGCGCTTCGTACCACTGCCGTTAAGGATTTGATCAATTATGTCGTCCACGTTGGGTTGTTTTGGGCTATATAGGATGGATTCCATATGCATAGAGAGAGAGGCTATTTTATTATCCTTATGCCGACCGTAATATACTCCATTCACTTTGAAAAGGATATCCCAAGTGCCTTCTCCGAGCTCGTCGCATGTGATGGATGTTGAATGATCTCCCTCCTTCTTATAGTAAGTGCACCAATGTGATACCGGTAGGCAAATTTGATTGCCATCCCAAATCTTTCTATAGGGAGTATCCTTGTCATCTCTCGCCTTCCACTCTTGAGCAAGAGGAGCAGGAATGTCCATATTTAATGTCACGTACTCTTCAATAATATCAAGTTGGTGGCGAATGTACGGACTCACGGGGATCAGTATGTAGTCCCCATACTGATTGCGCATTATCTTGACGTCTGTGGAAGGGAACATTCCGGTTTGTAGGACTACGCTATGATCGTCATAACGCAAGAGTTGTTTAAATTTACGCTGTAGCGGTGTAGGATTATGTACCTTGGTTGTTTCTTCCACCGGCCTCAGTTGTAGATTATCTGATTGTAGCGAACCTTGTAACGCCTGACCGCCACTTCGTCCTACTAGTGTAGCAGCAGATGGAGTAGATGCCTGAAAATGAAAAAGATCGTATTAAGTTAACATTCAAGGGAGGAGAGGGAGGAAAATAGCGACTTACCATTTTAGTTAGGTAATATAATAGGGAACAAGAGAGAGAGAATGTGCGTCCGTCACTCGTACGATTCAATGATAGAATGATTCTCGCTGTGGGAAGCTCTCTATTTATAATGAAATGCTGGACTCTCATTGGACGGCGTCTCTCATTGGACAATAGCATCAAGTTGCTTCCCATCATGGGAGATAGACCTTGGCAGTTGAATAGATTTCCTCAGAACACAAAGGGCAATGTTTAGTCTTCAAAGTCGCATAACATGAAGAACAGAGAGCGGTATGAGCACATGGTAGACACTCAGATGGGTCTCCACTGAATTGGTCTCATCATAAGCTTTCAAACGAGCTATCATATGTCTCCATCCGACCACTGGAAGGCAAAATTGAAGCAAGCTCTCCCGGGGGGGTAGGGTGGGAAAACTTGTCGATCCAACTTTTGATGAGGAAGACGATGGTAGCACTCGCGCATTGGATTTCCTCCCCCCCGGGGTGGAAAAACTTGTCGAGCCCATTTTTGACGAGGAAGACGATGGACACCACGTCCACCAGGCCGGCACACCACGTCCACCAGGCCGGCACACCACGTCCACCAGGCCGGCACCCAAGCCCACCCGGGCGGCACAACACCCCAGGACAGGGAGGAGGAGGAGGAAGAGAGGAGGGGGGGGTAGGGTGGGAAACGGCCGCCATCTTGCGCTATCTGGTGTTTGTCACTTGCTTACTACTTGCATCATTTGCAATCAATCCCACAATGATCATTTTTGGTGATTGTATAGGAAGCAAACTATCGTTGACAAAGCTCTTTTGCGCACGAGGAATGGTGAAACTATGGATCTCAGTATGATTTACATCATAAAGAGCATCATACTTCTTCAAACCCATCTCGTGACCATTAATCACCGAAGGATTCACTGTCATTCGTCGCACATAAAGTCTAACACTTTCAAACACAATCTTAAACTCAGTCTTTGCTCCATAAGAATTCAATACAAATTTAGGATCGTTCGGCAAGAGATGAACTCGCATGTCTACTTTTGACATTAAGAAACGTGATTGACGGAAAAAAGTCCAAGTATAGGGGACCATATAATTCACACACCCTACTTTCTGCAGTCCACTTTTCACGAGTGACAAATCCCTTGTTTTTGTCACTATCAAATTTACCAGCTTCATCTTTACACCAACCCATAACAGCCATGTGACTCTTTTGTGCTTGTGGCTGGAACTGCATGACTGTTGAAAAATAACCGAGATAGGGATAACTGTGTTGACCACCTTCAACCCGAGTTTCACCAATGGTCAATGATACATCCTTGAAGAGCGTTGCTATTGCCAAGTTATTCACGGCTACTTTGTCCTTGTCGTCAAGGTTAGTGCTGTCCTTATTTACTATCTTAAACTTAACATGTAGATTGATGTCATTTACATTGATGTACTCAGCATCATTTCCTGGTATTAGAAACTTAATGACACTACCAGAATCGATGCTTGTCTGTGGATAACGAATTGATACATAATTTCTAATGATATCCGTCTGTGTAGGTGTTCTATCAAATAAGCAAAGGGATGAGGTTTTACATTCCATAATTAAAACAGTCCATGTCGTCTGCGTTTGCTAGGAGGTATACGAGATGCTCTTCGCTTACGTTTGCCTGAAGTAGAGAGTGGATTGATATGACTGATGACAGACCTGATACCAGCCTTACCGGCATTCTTCAAACGCTGTATTCCATGACGCTTTAGCGATTCACGAATCGGCAATCTTCCTGAAAGCGCATCACTTGCTACATCTGCTGCTAATCCTACAGCTTCCTTTAAAGCTGATTTTCCCACATTTGCGATAGTGGGGAGCATCATACCTTTGACAGCACCCAATAGACTACCCCCTTTTTGACGCCTCGATCCAGCATAAACGGGAAAGCCAGCTCCATGACTAGCATAGGAGGGGCAGAATAAAACGTAGCAGTTTGATCCATAGGTATTTATTTATTTATATTAACACAATTCATTGCTTTGCTTAGGAGCGTTGACTAACACGATAAAGGTCAGAATGAAGAATCCAACTGTTCATTGAATTTGGATAGCCAGTCCATTTCACCAGGCTCCACTTCCCCCTTGTCGCATTTGGTGGCGAAGTATCTTTTCAACCATGTAGTCATCATCTTCTTTGGTGGTGGACGTTATCTCATGACGATAAAAACTCCCTTCAATCTCTTCACCATGATAATCACGAGGCTTGTAGGTAGTGGGCTTGAATTTCTTGTTAACGTCAGAGACAGTAGATATTTCTTCCGTCCAATTGGGAAGACATCCTTTCGCAAACACGCTTTTCACCTTGGAAATACGAAGTTTGTCACCAACCTGAATGTCACGTTTACCTTGTGATGGTTGCTTGGGTTTAGCATTGATTTCACGGATTGTATCCACCATGTCTGGAGTTATGTCAGCAGATTTGTGACCAATCATACGATGAACAGAATGATTGTAAGCGTATACAGTATCTTGTAGTACATCTGTCCACTTTTGTGTTACTTTTGCAGTGAAATAGCGCCATAGGCGAATTTTCAGTGTACGGTTAAAGCGCTCGACCACTGCAGCCTTGTATGCACTTTTCACACTAAACAGCTCAATGTTGTGTTCGCGAAATAAAGCACGCACATGTCTGTTTTCAAACTCTTTCCCTTGATCAGTCTGAATACGTGTGGGAATGCGTCCTTCACTGAAAATATTTTGGAAAGCCTCGGCCACTTCTTCACTACGCTTTGTCTTGAGTGGTTGAACCCAAGCATAACGAGAAAATAAGTCAATGACAGTTAGGAGAAAGCGATAGCCTTTATTCTTTTTAGCTAATAAAGAAACATCAGCCAAATCTGCTTGCCATTGTTCATCAATATCATGAACGATATAAGAACGGGTAGGATGACGTTTTCGAGCGTGTGTGTGCAATGTATATGCAGGTTGAGCTTTTAACCATCTCTTCACTTGTTTCTGTGATTAACCACTTGCTTGTGACAACTTTTTCACTGAAGCATAACCTGCATAATGCTTTGGGCTATAGTAAATTGATTTCAGATGTTCATCCATCGTCTATTAAGAGGGATCGTTTATTTACCTCAAAGTATCAGTCTTTTTCTCCGCTAGGGTTTGCGTTTGTGTTTGAGTCCTGCTTTTGCTACTTTTTTGAGCCGTCTTGTATGAATCACTTTTACAACATGTACTTAAACAGTTCAATGACACATGAATGTTTGGCAACTCTGAACATCGGCTGCAACATAGCTTCTTCATTAAAAATCTGTGATAAAATCAAATGATGGATAACGTGTTGAAGGTTTTGGTATACGCTTCGGCAACTTCTCGGGTGTTTTCAAGGTTTGCTTGATTCTCTTTTTAGGTCTCTACACTTTGCAACTTTCTCTTCCTAGGTGTAGAATCATTTTCCATTTCCTGTAAGTTATCACGACCAGGAATTGCTTTTGGGACATTGAATTTCTTTATACTTTTTAAAAAGAACTCCCATCCTGTAGGTGTAAAGTGACGACGACGATCACGAACAGCATGATTAATTAAATCTTCCACTCTTGAGTCCGTAATGACTGCACCATCATCACCTACCACTTCACCTCGTTGTGTGATTTTCAAGTTGGGTTCGAGACTTCAATATAAGCTCAGTGCGCGATTGCGATAGGGTTTGGGTGAACCAAGCGAAAGATCATTGCGAATTTTTTCTTTCAATTGTTTCATTTCTTCTAAGGTAGAACTCTGCTTTATCAAACGATCATATGGATTTTTACTTTGTACAGCTTCTTGTTCATATTGCTGATTAAGTTGTGACATTTGATTTGCCCAAGGTTGATGAACACTCTGCATTGTAGTCAGATGTATATATTTTTTTGTGGAATAACAATCATGCGTTGAAAACCACTCATAACAATTTATATATGATCATGGGCTTCTCAAAGAGATGACTGCGTAAGCGATAATCCTCAGGACACTCCTGGGTAAAGTCCAAAAATAAATAATAATAGGGTTTTTCCGTAGCAGCCTCAAATACTTCAATCAAGGCTTTTGACTTGCGAGGAAGAACTTGTCGAGATAGGAATTCAACTTGACTTTTATCGCGAGGATTTTTAAAGATGATGTAGTAATGCGTGTTTAGACTTCGAGTCCGTGCTTCCTTTCCACTTGGAAAAAGATTTTGCATGATAAAAATGATAAAGCATGGTTTATGATGAGCAGCCTTGGTAAACATAGCAGTTACTTCTTGTGAGTTCTTACTCTCATTAAGTAAATCATCAAGAATGATAATATCATAGGGTTGAATATCAGCAGTGCTGATAATGCCCGGTTGAACCAAGTAACCCTTACCAACCAATTCACGATGTAAGTTATCCCGGTGTAAATTCCATAGCACCAAACAACGCGATTAGGTATGCAGTCAAAAATCTCATTATGACGCTCCAACAATTGCAGTGTTAAATGTGTCTTCCCACTATGAGACGGTCCTACGATACACATAGTGCGATTACAGCGTAAACGGAAATCCATGTTGATTTTGATGAAAAGTCATACCATTTAACTTAGTATCTATCCATTAATGGCTTTATTTGCGAGAGCACCAGCTAAACCTCCCAAAGCAGGACCGGCAGCTGCCATGATGATAGGCGCTAAAAGTGGTAAGAAGACACCACGTTGTGATAATAGTTTGCGCTTTGTAGGAATTGATGTTTTTGGATTGCTGAAGGTGCGAAGAACTTTACCATGTCTGGCAATTGCATTAGCCTTTTTGCTATTTAATGTCATATAACGCACTTTTCGTATTTCCGCACACATTTTACGAATGAAGGCATTGTTTGCCAGCTTCATTGCCTCACATCGATGAGATGGCTTTAATTTTAATAAGCGACGAAGCGTGAGACAGAAATTTTTGTTTGCATTTGATTGACACTTTTGTCTGCGTGAACGGTGAGATGAATGACGTCGAGCCATTTTTACAGGTGGATGCTAGAGTGTTCTTTGCTTAAACACGACAGCAGCGTCGAAACATCACCGTCGTAAACGCAATGAAATAGAGGAAGACATTGAGTTCAACACTAGTAAAAAGCAATACACTGAGTACAGCCACAGTACCAGTAGGATAGTCAGAAGCAGATACATGTGTGGGTAGCTGTAATGTATCATTCAGTGAGGTACTATAGTTCAATGGAAACAGTTCAGCTGTGTCGTTTGCTGATATGTTATGAGCCAGACATGAGCAATCTGTTTGTACGACGATGTTTGTAAAGTTTAATGCCTTTGCATCAATTGTGCTTAAGTGGAAAAGGCTTCCCATAAGCAACGTGTAGAATACATAACTCCAAGCAAGGTAATGAAAGAAGACCATGATGTAACAGTGATGAAAGTGTATTCGTAAACTGATTTGGTTTAAAATAATAAGAGAGCATATAGTCAACATCTTCACAGTTTGCGTGAATGATGATTGCATTACTCAAACGATGTATCATCTCTCTACAATCACTGGATGATAATAGTTTTTCCAACACAAGAATCCACTGCCTTGTATAATCATGCTTTCTCTTTTCAATGAGACGGTGATACAGTGGTGTCATGGTCATAGATGACTGTTTTAAATTCGACTAGGATTGCATCAACATCATTTATATACATTGACTGTTGAAATTATTTCTTGATCACAGATGGGGCACAACATAGTTTCCAAAGGTACATAGCACGTAGAACACATAACAGAATGACAACATGGTAAAAAGAGAAGGGACCCTTTCCTTTTAAAACACTCAACGCAGTTCCGTTCACATAATAATTTAAACGTCTCTTCTTCCAATTTCTTTCTGAAGTCACTTTTATTGGTAGAGCTACCTGACAAATCAGTTGCAAATGTCACTTTTCACTCCAGATCGCGCCAATTTTATCCTATTTTCACTATCATCACATTGCAGCATGGAAAAATCCTCTATCCATCTTCGATCCAAATGATGATTCATAGCATGCTCATCTAGATCCATTAGTCTTTCAACTAAAGCGTCAGCTTTAATATTTTCATTTATATTTGTAACACTTTCTATAGCCTTCAACGAATAGCCAAGCTCTCTTGCTACAGACCATGAAGTTGGGAAACGAATGCAACTTTTCATCTTCAAATAATTTCAAATGATGATGAGTGTCAGGAATGGACACTCAGTTGAATATGCTTGATATGACTTGCACACCTTTGACAGTATTGATGACTCTGTGTAATCTAATACTTTACTTTCACAAACATGAGTTGCAGTAAAAACTATTTGACTACACTAACGCTTACATTTCATGACACTTGTGTTTCATAAAACATCATGATCAAACTTTTCTAACTATACATCAACCTGTGCTGCAGTAAAACTTTTACAAACCATGATACACATTCTGACGACACTGACAAGACCTTGTTCACTAGCAAAGAGAGAAGTTTGTGATGTGTTGCATGTGGTGCAAGGGTGGCCTCCCATTTCATTCCATTCATCATTTATTCTTCCCCTCTGCATTCCATATCCGAAGATATGTGGCGGGCTTGGGACCGCTTTAGCTGCATTAGAAGGTAGCCCTTAAGAGGGCTCATGGGTCGTTCTCCGTCCACCGACACTCCTCTCTTCATCAACTATTGGAAAAACTCTGAAAGAAAATGAATAGGAGATTAGAGGCGGCAAGGAAATGATCATGTTGAAGTAACTTACTGGGAACTTTCTTGCGAATTTTTCGGACGACGAAGTCCTCAAGCTCTCCGGTAATATCCATACTCATATGGAGACATCGGACTCCGTCGCCCTGGTAGCACTCTTGCGTCTCATTTGGGTTGCTTGTGATCGAAGGGGCATTGCATACATTATTTTGAAAGAGGGGAAGATGAACTTCATACACTCTCTTCCTCTTCACTCTTCTCTCAACCTCTCGCAACTTTTCCACTTCACTCCCCAACCGCCTGTTGATCACCTTCATCTCTTCCACTTCCCTCACCACACCTCGCATCCGCTCCACCTCATTCTTGTCACGCATCAACTCCGACTCTAAGCCCTCAACCGCCTTCACTCGCTTCATCATATCACTCTTTTCCTTCAACCACTCCTGCTCCTTCACTCGCATCTCCTCCAACTCCTCTCTCATCACCTTCATACCCTCAACCTTAGCCTTCAGCTGTTCATTCTCCTTCAAAACTTTTCTATTTACACTCTCCATACCCATCATACGATCCTTCAACCTCACAAACGCCTCCGTATCATGCACCTCTTTCCTAGGCGATGTCGCTACAGGCTCAACAACTTCCTCCCTGTCTTTCTTTTCCTGCGCGTCCCACTCTTCCTTCAAATCTGCTATATCCCAAAACAAATCTTCCATCACCGCATCCAAATCAACCTCATCAGTCTTCTTAATTTCCGCTCTCAACTCCACTTCCTCACTCGTATCCTCATCACTCTTCTCAGCCATCCCCTTCGCAATCAAAGCTACATCCTTATCATTCTCCTCCATTGCCAGCAATATTCCATCAAACCACGACTTAAACCCCTTCTCTCCGATGTTCCCACTCTCACACTGCAAATGGGCCTTCATAAATTCTGCCTCTCATCCCCCATCGCACATACCCGACAAGACACACACAACCTCAACATCACTTTCCTCTCATGGCCCATCGTCCCCTCCTTAGCTTTTAAATGTTTCTTCAGATCACTGCCTCGTGCGATACGGCCACAGGTGCATTTGCCAACCAGCATTCTAGCATTGCACTGCTTAGTTATGATAATTCTGTAAAGATAGAGTAAAATTTGATAGCAAGTGTTTATCGGGTACTACTTGCCGATATACATTGAAACCCTAAGTCATCAAACATTTGATAGCAAACGTTGGAATAAAATTTAAAGAGTATGATTCCTAGCTTTATCCTAAAACCCAAAGTTTGATAGCAAACCTTGTCAGAGCACTCACCGTTCGTCTTGCAACTTGAAACAGGAGTGAAGACTAGAGAAAAGTCGGCGGTTTATATACCCCTATGACACAAAGCCATGATTCAGACATTCCTTATTTGGCCATGATTTTGACTTGACAACAGCAGTTTTACCATGTATGGGCATCGGCAGTCACCGTGCTTTCTGTTACCAACTCCCAACACAAAGACGGGTTACCCTATGACGCGAAAAGGTTTGACGTCAATGCCTGCAGTAACCATCTCATTTTTACCAAGTTACAATGACAAACGATAGACGTTGCCAACCCTGAGTTACTGAGGCTAGACGAGATTTCACAAAGGCCTGACAGCAAGCCAGCAACCGTTTAGGTGTTAAGCTCTTGAATCCGTTACAGAAGGGAACGGGGGGGAATTACTCAGAGGGGATCTTATCCCAGCTCCAAGGCCTCGACCCACAAATCCAACCTCGGGCGGACGGAGCGTGCGTTATGTCACTGTGTTGGTATCCGGGTCCCGATTTTGACATAAAAATCGGTAGAGTTATTTACAAGAGGAAACATCCCAAGTCGTTGCTTTGATCAGCTTGATAGCAAGCCGTAGAGAGCATAGAAATTGACAATAATAAAACCTCTAGAACGGAAATTAAGCTTCATGCAATGCACAATAACGGCACATAAATCGCACGCATTTTCACTTAGATGCACCTGCCAACGTCTGTATCATTGGGTTAGAATCAGTCACATGAGTAAATCGAAGCTTTTAATTGGTCCTTCATGCCCCAACTTAGTTCCCCCGGATGTGCCGCGACCTTGAGTCAATTTCCATTCTAGCGAACTTCAGATAAACAGTTTATTTCTATGGTAGAGAGGGATAGCAACTTCACCAGCGTTTTGCAATGGAGATGTTTAGAGGCCACCCATGACAAGATAGCTAAGACTCAACCGATTGGCGTTCAAAGTGCTACGTTGAGAACTGTGTCAAATGCCCAACATGAGTTGCGCCAGCGGTTTCGGTCTAAAATATGACACACTCCCTTGCCACACTTATCACTACGGCATCATCCGCCGTCCCGAAGGAGCACCCTGTCAGTGGAATATTACAGCAAAACTCTCCGTATCTTGCTCGCTTTTAGTGAAAAGCCGCTTATACCATGAGAAGACTGGCTCAGACATCATTAAAAATCCTCTAGTTGACTTCAACATGGTCGAAAACCCCAGAAAACCTCCAAAACTAGTGAATTTAAATTTTTCAACTTTTTAGCACTACTTATGAAATTTCGTAAGTACTCTATCACTCAGGGCAGGTCAATAGCGACCGAACCTTTTTTGAATCAAGTCAAACGGACTTGTAGAAGCAAAGTTACAAGCCTTTAAAGTTTTGGAGTCTTTTATGGCCTGGAGACGAAGGCCATCTCCTGGCGAACTTCTAAGTCTGACGCCTTAGCTGACTTCAGCAATGATATTTTCTAAGTCGGTTTCTAACAGAAACCCGCAATTTGGAATGTCCGAAGCTATCATCGGAGCTCAGAGAGACGACCTACCTTTGACAATCGCTCTCCTCTACATGAAAAGTCTCTGTCGGTTCTCCGCTTATATAGTTTGTGGCGATCAGCTGATGACGTAATACCCATCATCCAAAAACTTTAAACCCGTCTATCTCCGGTTCTAGAGCTCCGATTGAGCTGAAAATTCACCATATCATGTAGAATTCGACGCTGAATCCGAATCTGGCCTCCGTTTTCCCATCCGATGCTTCGTTTTGGTTCTACAGCCCACAGCCATCGCATTGATGAAATTTTTTTTCTCTCCTATGGCTTTCAAATTTACCATGCCGATGCAGAATTTGACGCTGATTCCAAATCTGGTCTCTGTTTTCCCGTTCGGGGCTTGCTTCACCCGCTAGAGCGATTTTCGTAAAAATTCTAACTCTGTCGTTTTTCGCCAATGTCCAAAATTTTCAATAACGTCTCACCTCTAAACGAAGGCAGATAGGAACAAGCCATGTTTTCCACTGAATTTGTTTCATTCTTAGCTTTCAAATGAGCTATTGGACGGCTTTCTACGATCTCTACCACCAAAGTTGGAAGATCGCTGCCGAGGGGGGGGGTCAGAACTTTTTCTCTCCGATTGAGTTGGAAAGAAGTTCCTAGACCCAACTTTGGTCAAAACGTCCGAATTTGCACTCCATTTTCCCATCCGAGACCTCCTTCATGTCAAAAAACGACTTTTCTCATCCCAAAACATCCAACACCGGACTTTTCCAACTCTGACGTTTTCCTGCCATTTTCTTCCCTCAACCCAAGACAATTAGACCAAACTGAGCTTTCCACTGCATTTTTCTCACTCTCAGCTTTCAAATGAGCTATTGCACGACTTTCTACGATCTCTCACACCAAAGTTGGAAGTTTGGCAGGAGGGGGGGACGTCTTCAAAATTTTTTCTCTCCGATTTTGCTGGAAACATCCTTCCTAACCCAACATTTCACGTAAAGTCCGAATCTGGCCTCCGTTTTCACATCCGAACCCTCCTTCATGACGAAAAACGACTTTTCTCATCCCAAAACCATCAACACCCGCCCTTTTCCAACTCTGCCGCTCCACTCCTTCCCTCTCAGGAAAACTCCTCCCGCCTTCCTTCCCCACCCAAAATTTCACGCATACTCCAAATCTAAACTCCACTTTCACATCCAAACCCTCCTTCATGACGATTTCCAACTTTTTTCATCCCAAAGCCATCAACACTCACCCTTTTCCAACTCTATCCTGCCCACATTCCTATCACCTTCCTTCCCATCCCTTGTCTCACAGTTCCTCCTTCCTTCCTTCCAGAGGGGGGGGGGTAGGGACCCGTTTCCTCCTCTCGGACCCATTCCTCCCAGCACATCCTTGGCACTCTCCCTCACCTTCCTTCCAGAGGGGGGATGAGTCAGCATTTCACATTTTGGACTTGAGCCTGCCACGGGGTTACTACTTATACATAATGGAATGTTATGACGTAGCCACCGATTTCATTTAAATTAGCATGTGGTCATAAGACATCACTGATGGAGGGATGCTAAGTCGGAGTCGGAATGCGGTCTGTAACTAGACCCGAACGAGATATTATACATATAAATATAATAATAATATCAAATTATTTGTCATCGTGCATAGCTGTCACTGTCTTGATGTCAACTTTCTCCGTCAAACAAAAATACAGAGGCACTGCTGCATGCAAAGCTTGTAATAGTTGAGGGAATTACCCGTGATAGTGAAAAAAGGATTGTTTTTTCACTCGTTGATTTAGTAGAGAAGACAAGCCTTCCTATCATCGATCACACCTACGCTCCAAAGGTCACATCAGAGACAAAAATGAAATACTAGTTTGTTTGAGAACATTATCCTCTTACCCTCACGTTAATCGTCGATGTGATGGCTCCTCCACAGCGCATATTAAAATCGAAAGTGTACTCATATTTTTTGAAGAAAGATGTGGGATTTTGCTGCCTGGTGGAGACTGAAGAAAAACCGTGTAAAACACGCATCAACAAGATGGGAGGAGCCCAGTCGCATGCATCCAACTGAAAGCGACATTTGATAAACTTTCATCGAAAATGATTCATAATTGATGCAGCAATGATCACTAAAAATAGGTTCAGGCAAGCCTATAATGATATATGATGTAGGCAAGGATGTAGGTTGCCAGTTTTTTTTAAAAAACTAGACTTTTTATAGTTGCCACCCGGAGTCGGAGTCCTATCAAAAGCCGGAGTACTACCAAAATGATAGGACTCCGCATCCCTGCTTTGATGCATTTTGACTCACAGACCTATTTCACAGGTGTGCTACAGAAATTCCACGAACGTGAATTTCCATTCCGGTAGAGTAAAAATTCCTTCCCACTCCTCCAGTATACCATATACATAGGAATTCCCTTTCCCATGGCAACTCTGGTAATACAACACTGTTCTATCTTTTTAATTCCTAGGCTGCGTCATTTACTCGTGCCACGATTCAAATCTTGCTAATCGCAGATGCCTTAATCCCGGTTGACGAGATTTAGATTAATATGAACATTTCAAACCACCAGCAATTAAAAGTAATCATGGAATTTTTGTCTTAAATTTGCAATCCTCGATCTGTGCCTGTATTGCAAGTGAATCGCTTCGCGTTGTTTATCAGATAATTAGTTTCCCTTCTGAAATAGTATTTTAGTGACATAGCTGCTACTGAAGTAATTGCAAGTAGCAATGTCCATTTTAAATTGATTTTATGTACAGAGACAAGAAAAGTTTTGACGAGATCCGATGTATACCAAAATTTTCTTTTAATTATGTTTTCACAATGTGTCTTTGATTATTCTTTCTTGATTTCGCTTCAATGGCCTGCATATCTCAAACATATATTTTTCTATCAATCTTAACATTTTGTAATAACCACCGGAGTTTTCCACTTAATATACCGGGTATATTAACTGGAAAATGACGAAACTGCAGAAGAAATTTGGATCAGGATAATATACCCGGGTATATTAAATGAAAACACCACAAAATAAGCATATTTGATACATGAGATGGAATTCGCCACTTATAGTAACTATGACATATTACAGGTGCTTATTATTTGATACACATTAGCTTGAAACTGTAAACTGTAATGAAAACAAATTCACAATTTGAATGCAATTTATCACAATTGTTAGGGTGTAAGGTGTTGGGGGATAAAAAAGGTCGGGATTTTGAAAACGCTAATATACAGGTAATTAGACTTATCGCTTCGCCTAATCCTCTCCGGTGTGATCATATGCGAACCCAAGATGAGTGCTTGATTTACAAAAATCAGCAGTAGCTTTATTTCCAGGAAAAATGTTGAATGTTGCAAAAACATAATGAAAGTTTGGCGTGAGTTAGCAGACCCTGCTTTATTAACTGGCATAAATTCCCACTTAATATACCCGGACATATCAAGTGGAAAACTCCGACAGTGCTTTTATATAATCATGTTTCATTTATTTATGCGTCTTGATCATCCATTGAAAAAATCAGAGACCAGTTTGGAGTGAGATGATGACGTATCTAAAAGTAGCTTGTTGCTTAAAAAAGTAATACTTTTACGTAGACATTCCAAATTATCATACGAAACAGCAGTTTCTAGTTGCTTGTATAGAATGAAACAATCAGTTATAGAATTGAAATTGTATCATATTCATGTGATCCTAGTTTTGATGAAAGCAGAATTCTGATCTACAAATATATTAAAGTTTCAATAAAATTAGAATCCTTCACAATATCGGTATGAATTTTACTGAAACTGACGCAAACTTCCAAGTGAAAAGTAAGATGTTCCTTTTCATCGCAATAGATTTTCTAAATCTTCAGTCATTATAATTTGATGTTCAGTATGTATAAATATCTGTGTAGTTTTGCATTACATCTAGTTTCACGATACATGAACAGTGGCTCAGGTGTCTGGCAACATCTGCTGAATGTCTTTGTTTTAAATACACATACATATATAGCAAAGTCATTAGTATTTTCATCCAAGTATTTTCAAAGTTAATTTTGATATCATTTCTTTAAAATATTTCTTGCTATTTCCATTTGTTTTATTTGTCCATTCAAACCTTAGCTCGTTAGCATGCCATCGAGGTATAGAATAGTGTTTCATAGTGTCATTGATTATTGTCGCGCGAAACTCGCTTACTAAGTAACTTGATCACTTCATTCATGTGGAACCAGATAAAAGTTCTTGATCGCCATTTCCCCAGATTCTACCTTTTGTTTCTCTTTCTAGTTGGCTTGGTTGGGTTGTGTCTTTTTTGTATAAAATTTGATGGAAATTTTTCATAAAACATCAGTTTACAAATTGCTGCAAAGTTGACGTCAATGCATGCTTTGAAATGGAATTAAATTCTTTAAAAAGATCAATGGACTGGGCGGCCAGGCTTGCTGTTGGGATTGAGAGTCCTATTGGGAAAAGGATTGGGTTGCCTAAAATGAAGGAAATCCAAGTCGACCTCATTACACTGTAAATCGCTGGATACGAAAATTACATACAAATATATACCAAAATCACATACAATTTGAAACTAACATCTGATACGAGATTCTGGTATGTCTACAGAGATCCGGTATGTTTTTCATAACACATCTCACTTACTTTCGTATGCGATTGATATGTAGCGATACGAACTATTCTATCTGTGATTGGCTGTTTTGCACTGAAATACGAGTTGTTGGCATGTTTCATATAGGAAACCCGATGCAAATTCATCCTTTTTCGTATGCCTCTGGTATGTGTTTGGTATGTGCAGCTTTAAGTCACATAGCAGTGTATATTACATACTACTGTCAAATAACTTTTTTCGGTAATAGCAGTCGTGAATATTTTTTGTTTGATAAAGTGCTATTTAAGTACATTTGATTTATGGCTAATTTCATGCTCAACGAATATGTCGTCGATGAAAATTGTCTAGCAACATTAGCAGGACACAACTCTACTTTATGACCCAAGTTGATAAACATCATTTCATTAAAACGGTATCCTTAGTGAAATCTTGATGACTTTTATATCTCAAACATAACTATTTTTGCGTTCATGAATTATAATGTGTTTTTATTTCGGATTGATAATATGCTTAATTTCAAAATTGCATAATGCATAATTGTTGATGGCTGAAATCTTATTGATTATTCATGAAATGCCTTAGACTTACGTGTATTAAAATCGAATTCAGTATTGAAAGTATGACTCTTGAATGTCATTATCTCACTACTTACAAAACAGTAGTAACAATAATGTGATCTTTATTGACAAAAGTCCTAAAATCAACATATGTTAGAAACACAGAATTAGATTGTTTAATCGTATCACTTTGCTAGGAGTGCAAACTGATTCAAACAGATGGCACATGCAGGAACTTAATAAGTGGGCAAAAAGAAATTCCTATTACCTTACAGAGATAGGAAAAGTAGTCGTGCGTCGCTTGCGGATTGCTCTGAATTCCTTCAAAATGCTCCGATCTCCACGACTCCTTCAGATTCGAAGAATTCAGATCATTGCGCAAAAGTTTTCTCGATAATGTTGGGCCCTCCGATCATTTTAAAAAAGTTAGCATGCGCATGAAAAAACGTTCACAAACTTCTCTGTAGAACTTGACATCATCTGTGTCTCTTTGCTGTGTGATCCGGTTGATAACAGTCACTGAAACTTTGCACAATTTGGCGTGTTTAATGTTGAACTGGCTGCTTATTGTTCGATTGCTATGGCATTATGTCAGCAGATTGTGTCATTTCATTTACGTTACATGTTCCAATGCTTCCCTTCTAGTCAAACAGAAGAAGAGACGACCTGCCTAATTCTGTGAATAGAAATCATTGATGCTTTCCTTTAACATTGTGCTGGTATGGCTTTAGTATGTAAAGCATACCGCACTTGAAATAGCATACGAAAGGCATACAAATATATACCAAGAAAATACAGAAATATACCGAAAAAATATTTTGGTATGCATCCTTCGTATGTGATTGGTATTGAGCGATTTACAGTGTAGTTGAAATAAGAAACGGTGCTACATGAGAGAAATTGTCCGTGCCAATATCCCCAACATATAAAAAATCGGCCACTCTCGAAAACAACACTTAGACATGAGTTGAAGCATGCCAGCTTGTGCCACCACTCATTATTCAAAAATTGTACGGCAATTTATGAGTAATCATCGATTGAAAAATCGAGGTTGTAGGAATGTGAAGATAGCCGCACCAAATTATCAAAATCTTACATCGCATCTTCATGAGCGGTCGACAGCATGAGCGAATGAAATATCGCGTTTGAAACATGTGTAACACATTATTTCACAGAATTCCACAATGACAACTCAGAAATTCGGAAAAATAAGTTTAAGCTGGTGCGGATATAAAGTTAGTCATAAGTTACACATGCAACAGTAACTACACTTAGCACAATTGAAAACGCACCACCTGTCAAATCCGTCAAATTGATCGCTATACACGATTGATAAAGAATGGAGGACGCATTCTAGCCGACATAGATATCGGTGCTACGGCCCGACGGCGGTCAGGGGTCTAATGACATGATTGACAGCTAATGTAAATGAATAGGACAAACTTTTAGTGATTAAGAAAAGAAATTATTAAACATAACATCTATACTTGTACAAGTTAATAGCGGGTATAACCTCCGCGAGCAGTCAATAAGGCACTGATTCGTCGCGGCATTCTGAGGACGAGCCGTCTCAGAAAATTTTGAGGAATTTGTTGCCAAACTGCAACCACTGTCTCTTGTAATTCGCGCAGTGTTTGCGGAGGCGGGTCCCGCTGCTGAACTTGGCGCTTCAGATAATCCCACACGTGCTCGATCGGGTTCATGTCCGGCGACCTTGATGGCCAGCGAAGAGTCCGCATCCCTAAGTTTTCCTTCAGCTGCGTCACATTGTATGCATGATGCGAAGGTGCGTTATCATCTTGCAGGATCCAGTTGGCCACGTCTCCGAATGTTCGAGTCGCAAATGGCAGAAGATGCGTTTGCAGCAGTTCAGCATAACGCTCACCAGTCACGTTCGTGTTGAGCACTACCAGCTCGGTCTTGCCCGTCAGGGTGATGCCTGCCCACACGTGAACGGATGGCCCCTGTTGCTGATGAGTAGGCTGGACGTGTTGCTGCAGCATCTCTTGGCGTGGCACACGCCAAACACGAATGCGGCCATCATTGCGGAACAGACGAAACCGACTTTCGTCAGTGAAGATGATACGTCTCCATTGTGGTAGTCTCCAGTGAACTCGTTGCATCGCCCACCGCTCTCTTCGTGCCACATGCGCAGGTGTTAATCTGGGGCATTTGCGCATCTTCCTTGAGCGAAGTCCTTGCTCTCGAAGCCGATTTCTTATGGTGCCCGAGCTCAGGATGTTGCCTCTGCGACTTCTTTCGCCCCACATCAGTCGTAGCAGAGTTTCGGGGAGTGTGGGATTGCCTCGCACCATTCTGAGCAATCGCCGGTCAGCTCTGGCAGTTGTGTGACGAACTGCACCAACGCCAGCATGTGCCACGGTACCATTTGCTCTCGCTTTCTTGAGAAGTCGGGCAATCGTCGTATGCGAACGACCGAAATGTCGTCCGACTGCCCGAAGGGACATTCCAGCGTCAAGCATGCCAATAGCACGCCATCTTTCGGCATCAGACATTTGACGCACCATCTTAAGATTTTTCACAAAACCGTCATTTCCCATAATAAGTCGTTAATTTTATACTTCATGATCGAAGTTCAATTTGAACACATGCTTGCTAAGTAATTCGGTAATAATAATGCTTGCTTCAGTAATTCAGTCTGAACAATTACGCAATCCCACCACCAGACCGCCGTCGTGCAGATATCTATGTCAATTAGCGTGCGTCCTTCATTCCATATTCAATCGAAGCGATTTACTTCGAATGAGCTGGATTTGACAGGTGGTGCGTTTTCAATTGTGCTAAGTGTATTACAGTAACATTTAGAGTTGATCATAAAAAACAAACCACCTAAATTACAGTATGTCAAACTTTAATAGATTCTCCTGCTTTTCAATTTCATTTTACATTGACAGGCCATGCATCATTCGAGAGCTTTTCCTCTCAGCTTTTCAATGAGCCGTCGCTTTTATATTCGTATCCTTCATTGTTTTAGGTGGACAGAGATCAAAATGTGAAAATCGCCACTTTCAAAAATCTCAAATTTTCAATATGGAAGCATGTAAGCATGATAATGAATCAAGCACGAGGTGAAAGGGCTTTCTCTTAGCATGTTTTGGTATTATTCGTCGAAATCGGTTTACTCTTAGAGAAGTTATGATTTCCCAGAGTTATTGCATAATTTTATGTTTCTGCTGATTGTTGAAAAGTTGTCTTCTGGCGCTAGCAAGGTCATTTTCAGGCTATTTCAGAAGACCAATGCCATGGACAACATTGCTATTATCGATGATAATTGTGAGACACACATGGCTTACTTAAGCTTATTATTTATGAAGAATGTGATGAAAATAATTAAACGCACCTTTCTTGAACACGTTCTGAAAACCCCTACCATTTTAAGTGCAACGAGATAGAAACATCAGCGTGTATCGTGAAAATTCAATCAGAAATTATTTCAGTCAATCACATTTTTTAGTCAGATTTTTACGGAAATCCACCAAATTGTGTTAGAAATTACTTTAATGAGGGTATTCAGCTGAACAGTTTATTCATTTGGCTACATGATCTCCACCATATTCAATCACATTGCCACAATGGTCTGAGAGATTTTCGGACTTAGGTCAAGGACTCCTGAGAGATTGAGCGAAAAATTTCGATGCAATATTCCACAATAGCATCAACAACAAATCGATTTTTATAATTTCTCAGTCGAGTCCACTCAAAGAGACACCTATCACACAATTCAAATCTGGTGAGTAGGCCTATGCCATGGTGACTGCCAAGCAGCATCGACAACTCGAAGTGTTAAGAATTCCCCTGTTTTTTGGAAGAATTGGGACTCTTGCTGTCGATGAAAGATGGTGTTGTTTCAGCTGCAAAAGGTCGCATCTTATGGACTGTTTTCTCACCCGTTCTTGGATAAACAAGTCCATGCTAACCTCCAGTTAGTTGTTCCATATCCCGAAGTGAAAAGTGGCTCTCCTTACAAGCTCGCTAATGAGCGACACATTTCACCGATAGATACTGATCTTGCTCGACTAACTGTTCTGCAAGCTTCAGTGGACTCAGCAGACGTGGATGTCATCTTTGTCTAGCGGAAAGTGGTCAAATGTGAAAGAGTATCATTGCCATGTGGAGTTCAGATGTCATGTAAGACATTAGCACGTGTTTCACCAAACAAAATTCGTGTTTGGGGCCAAAACTTGGTCAATGCATTCGTACAATGTCCAAAAATGACCGTCTGTAATGCCTCGTTGCACGTCCGTTTACATATCTATGATAATCATCGATAATCACGTGACATGGCAATCGGAGAGACTCATATTTTTGTCAGACAATTTCTAGGACTTTATTTTACAACGACACAGCGCATTTTAGACCGTAGAGATGTTATTTCGTTTTCTCTCATGAATGTCTCAATATTTTTTAGTCACACCTTTTAAAAATTTAAATTATTTATCAAATCCATCTACAGAGTGACAAAATCTCGCTAATTGGGAGTGCATCAGCTTGTGCTAGCCCCACTGACTAGGATAATGGATAGACTGCGCACGTGTCCATCTCGCAGTGTCGGGAAAGTGAAGCATTGATGTAGGAGTAAAGTACTCCTACATCAATGAAGTGAAGCCGCTTCGTGTTTCTAAATAAGGAAATACATCAGCGGTCGATAATCAGCGGCGACAATGTAAGAACGCAAAATAGTCTCTAGTACATCTAAGACTTTCATTAAAGAGGTAGTCAAGTTGTATTCGATCAAATTTAATTCCGATTTGCAATCAAAAATAAGCATGATGACATGAACAATTAACTGAAGATAACACTAACTCGCCTGAGGAAGCGTCAGGTCTGCGACACATCGGGAATTTTATCAAAATTTGGGAAATTGGTCTTTCATTTGACTCCACTTTGATAAATAACAGAAAATTCACAGTCGCAGTTGTCAAGTGACTTTGTATTCAAGTTATTTTGTAAAGGAATGAATTTAGTAAATATGAATAGATACTCAGCTACAGGTTCTCAAGAATTGTCGGTTGCTTTTGATGCGGATGATGTCATTGTGAAGAGTTGAGTAAATATACTGCAGTGATGATGACGGCATTCAAATTATCTTTTTAATCAAAAATAGCAAACATAATTTCTTAAGGACTTGTTAGCGTTATGCAATACGCTTTCTCTATTTAGAGATTCACTAATGTGAGACGACCCCAGTAGTTAATAATGTGAACGCAAAAAGTGAGGATTAAAACGAGGATGCGAACATGGCGTTCCAAACATGTAAATATGAACATTTGAATTCGAACCGCGTTCCGATTGGGATTTGAATTTGAGTTCATGTTTCGAGGTTCGGTACAATCAATTGTGTACTGGGGTTGTAACAGCCTGTTCCGATTTTGAATTAAAGTGAGTGAATTAGAACAGGGATGCGAACATTTATTTCGGAACTTGAATAGATAGTTGTTTGTTTTGAGACTGCTTGCTCAAATGCGACAATTGTGGCCATTGTGACTATGATGACAATCTGATTTATTTTCATAACTAGGTTAAGTTATAAATACGTGGAAGTTGCTTCATGGTTAGCTTCCCAATTTCATGGATTGTTGCAAGAGACCTTGGTTATTCGCTAAAGGCCATAGAAACTGTTACAAATCTAAATGAAAATATCAAAGCTGGCGATTTAGTTGAACGACTAATGGATCTGGATGAGCATACCATGAATGCTAATTTGGATCGTAGTTGGATAGAAGATTTCTCAATGCTACATCATAAAGACAGTGAAATTAGGAGGATGAAATTAGAACTTTCTGAAACGGAGATAAAAAAAGTGAAACCTTCAATTGATTTATCGAAATGTTCTATCGATGAAAGTGACTTCAGAAAGAAATTAGAAACAGAGACGTTTAAACTATTATGTGAACGGAACTGCATTAGGTGTTTTGAACGGGAAAAATCCCTTCTCTTGTTACCATGTTCTCATTTTGTCATGTGTTCTACATGCTATATACCCTTGGAAACTACATTTTGTCCCCTTTGTGATGAAGAAATAATTTCAACAGTCACTGTATATCGTTCATAATGAGTCATCATGCGTGTCTGTGATTGGTTGCTATTGTGCAGCTTTTGTATATAAGGTTATCACACTTCTATTAGAACCATACTTGTTGAGGATTGTAGACATTAATAAACATGCCATTAACCACGATCATTCCTGTTTCAATTATTCACAAAGACAATCTGTTTACTAGCAAGATTTTCTACTCTGCAAATGATGTTATTGGTTACAAAGCTGATCTCATAGATCTGATGGAGGATATTGTCACATTCTATCATTGTGAAGATGATATTGAACTTCAGAAACTCTTAATGAGGACATTGACCAATGCCCTTACGCGAGTACTACGATTTTGGCTCGATGAAGTGTTCAAGCCTCTGAGTTTGACGGAAGCTATTCCACAGAGTTCTCGTTGCTATTGTGAAATGAGAACACGGAAATTGAAGACTTGTTTGCATGATATAATCGTATTTAGCCACTATGACGAAAATGGTGGTAAATTCAAGGTGGACATGTTTACCGGACCCCCGTCGATGAGCGTCAATGTGGCAGTGCAAGATGACCGGGACATAATCAAGTTTAGAGCATACTATGCTAATCTTTTAAAAGTCTTCGCTTCAAAACCATGCTGTTCATGCTGTCCTCTATCAAAGGATTTAATGTGTAATATAGAACAGCTTATAACTGCAACGACTCAGACTTTGAGTGATGTTGATGACTACGACCTACCATCTGTTACCGTTTGACTTTGTTGCATGGAACTAGGCAAAAATGTATATTTTCATAAATGCTTTGCTTTTAACACAATAAAAATGACTGCAAAACGAAAGGCATCTTTTTCTCGGAAGAATGGTTCTTTTAGACCTTCAAGTCAGTTTAAGAAGCCGTTGCGAAAGTTAAACAGCATGCGAAACAATAAAGTTAAGTGCAAATTAATTCAAAACTCAAGTGATGATTTCATCCGTGATTTGGCTTTTGCAATACACAAATGCCTCCCAATATACAAGTCTTTATTGAGTACTGATTCTCTAAACAGCATTAGAAAATTTTCAAATCCAAGAAGCAGTGATATGAAAAGGCGGAACTTAGTTCAGCGTGGAGGTGGTGGGTTTTTGAATATGTTGAATGATATTGGAAACAGCATTTACAATGTACTCAACAGTCCACTAGGGAAAGTTGTAGCAGGTGCCGCAGTGTTGCTATAGACGACGAATCATGGATTGACACGTCATCATTGATTGATGACTCATGTGAATATGTATATAAGAGAGACGCGCTTGTACTCTTTAATCACTTTCAAGCTATCATTCATCGCTGACGGTTGAAAAGCTCCGAATAAGTACAACATTGAGTTATGTCTCAAAAAATGTTTATAGTTAGAGAGGAGAGCGACTCATTTGAACGTGATCTCTTTAAATTCCGACCGACAAGGAAGGTTCAAGGGATTGGAAATACCTTTTACTTCCAAACGTTGAGCTATGGTGACGATGGTTTCTACCTTCAAGTTCCATTTTTCCATAGTAATGGTATGTCTTCATCTGGATATAGCAACATGAGACAAATGCGAGTGACCTTTCCGAAATGGCAGCAGATGATACTCAAAACCATCGACTCTTTGGCGAAGGAATGCGTTGTGTTGCCCGAAAGTGCTCCTACACATTGGAGGAAGGCGTTAGAGGAAGGAAGTGGCTATAAGGATTTACCCGAGTTCGATACGCTATTCTTGAAATTGTCCGATCACTTTCAAGCATTCGATCTACTTGGAAATACAATGGAGTGTGATGATCTTAAGCGCGGACGATACATGGGTTTAATACACGTCAACGGACTATACATTGGTGCTCACGGCTCAACCGGAAAAGTGGCATCGTTACAAATGAAAGTTCTACAGTTGGTTTATGAGCCAATGCCGATTGATAAGTGTCTAATCACCATCGATAAACCTACTTCAAAAGATGGGAAGGATGTTGAAGAAAGCAAAAAGCGGGGACGGAAATCCAAGGAAGGGAGTGTTAAGTTGAAATTGAAACGCCAAGATGCTCAAATTGACGCGAGAAGTTATTTTAATGCTGACATTGATGAGGAAACACAAATGCTGTGAATGTGAAATGAAAGTTTCTAAATGTAAATAAAGTTGTTATGGAACATGACTTGTTTTATTCTAAGCAAACTGGTGGGTGTTGGTCTTTAAAGCTTTTGAAATTTCAGGATGACAGATTTTCGCCTATTCACTGATCGCACAATGTGTGTGGCCGGACCAAGTCAGTCCGGTAAAACTACTTTTGTAACTCAATTACTACAATTTAGAAATGAGATGTTTAATAAAGAAATTAAAAGAGTTAAATGGTGTTATGGCATATTTCAACCACAACTACATTCTGCACTTCGCCAGAAAGGTTATGATGTGAAGCAAGGGTTACCGACAACTGAAGACATCAAAGCAGGTGACTTAATTGTGCTAGATGATCTATTGCGTGAAAGCAAATCATCGAAAGATGTAACTGAAATGTTTATTCAGACAGCACATCATAGGGAAGCCTTCATAATCTATATCACCCAAAACATTTTTGATGGAGGGAAAGAGCAAAGAACTAGAAGTTTGAATACACATTATTTGGCAATATTTAAAAATCCAAGAGACAGCAGTCAGATACATCATCTCAGTAGACAGATATTACCTCAACAACCTAAAGTTCTTTCAAAAATATATGAAGATGTAACTAAGAAACCACATGGCTATCTATTTATTGATCTAACCCAGGAATGTCCGGAACGACTTCGATTTCGAACAAATATCATACCTAATTCCGCTGAACCAATGACAGTTTTCTCGGTTCACAGTTAGTTTTAAGCAATGTACTTTGTTGCCTTATTATTTTCAAACGTCGTATTCAAAGATGGTAGTCATTCCTCAAGAGGAGTATGTACAATTGACTACATTACAAAGTGCACAGGAAGTCAAAAATATAGATCAACCTATTACGAATCAACTTAAGGAACTAACACAAAAGGATATGGAAATTCAGAAGATTAAGGATCCCTATCGACGAATGCAGTTAGCAGCTGAAAACATTGACGAGAGGCGACAGATTCGTGACAAGTTGCGACGATTTATAACCTTGTCAACACCTCGACCATATCGTGTGCGCGCTGAGCGATTATTTGACTTCATTGATCCACATGTGAAGTTCAATGAGAGAGGGGAGATAATAGATGAAACAACTGGTGATGTTATTAGAAATAGTCACATAGATGACCTTCTGCAATATGCTGTCAGAGATGTAAGACGAAAACTAGGTGCACCACAAGGGTGGTCATATTTTCAGAAAATTTTATCTGATCAAAATGTACCACATAATATTATTGGAGGACCGACTGTGAATGAGTTGGACAAGGGTCACTTACAAGATGAAACAAAAAGTAAAACACCCACGATGGCGGTCAAGCGACAGCTTCATGATCCCGATGATCTTCAACCAAAAAGAGCTACTAGGCGCTCAATGCGTGTTGGAAAGGATTATAGTAAATATGAAGCAAATATATATTAAGCTTTGCTTCTCTCATATCATGTCGCTACAAAAGTTTTGCTGCTGTTTGAAATCTGCGCTCGAAGGTAAAGGAGAAGAGGGCATAGAGGTTGATATCAATTGTGTTAGCAGTTGCTGTGGGAGTAATACGCGTGCAAATCAGAACAAAGATGATGAGTACAGCAGTGAAACTCAGAAAGATTTATTACGACTTATCACCCCGCAAGTTTCAGTCGTCCGGAGGTTCTAGCTCGTGCAGCAGGTGTGGGGATAGAGAAAGTCAAGAAGTGGTTAAGGAGTCAACCGACTAACACTCTTCACAAAAATGCGAGAAAGCGGTTTCCAACGAGAAAATATGTTGTTAACAATATAGATAGTCAATGGCAAGCGGACTTGGCTGACATGCAACAGATATCACAGTACAATGATGGCTATAAATACATCTTAACCGTAATAGATATTTTATCTCGCTATGCTTGGGCACGTGCGCTGAAATCTAAACGAGGACCAGAAGTTGAAGCGGCTTTTCAGAGCATTTTCGATGAGGGGCGTGTTCCGCAAAGAATACAGACCGATCAAGGGAAGGAATTCGAAAACTCTCATGTTCGAAGTCTCCTTAAAAGTCACAATGTGGAATTGTTTAGTGTCAAAAGTGCTTATAAAGCTGCCATGGTTGAGAGGTTCAATCGCACACTGAAGACAAAAATATGGCGCTATTTCACTGCAAAAAATACACATGTTTGGGTAGGTGAGCTGCAGAAATTTGTTAAGAATTACAATGAAAGCTACCATCGAATCATTAAGATGAAACCAGTTGATGTTACCCCAGATAATGCGATGGATGTATGGCTTCGATTGTATGATAAGAAAGCGAAAAACATTTCCAATGAAAGGAAAATTAATGTTGGTGATAGAGTTCGGATTTCAAAGGTTAAGTCTACATTTGAGAAGGGGTATCTACCTAATTGGACTGAAGAAGAGTTTTTTGTAGATGAAGTAAATACAAAATTTAGACCCACCATGTATAAATTAATAGATTACCATGGCAATCCAATTGAAGGAAAATTTTACTCTTATGAATTACAAGTAGTAGACAGAAGTGAAGAGGTGTATATGATTGACAAAATAATTAGGAGGAAAGGTCATGGCAATCAAAGGAAATATCTAGTTAAATGGAAAGGATATCCTGATTCATTCAATAGCTGGATAACGCACCAGGATCTACAAAATGTGGAGGTGGGAGACACTCGTAACTTTTAAGCTAATATAGCATGTGACTTCTTACATATATGAGATCAACATGTCTAATAACTTCAACATCATTCTTCCAAGCAATAGCAACCCCAAGATATTCCCAAGTAACAAACCATCTCTATACTCTGTTGAATTCGCTAATCCAATTACTCTGCATGGACCCCATGAAGTTGCTCTAACAGAAATTACTTATTACAACGATATCAGTTTGCTAAAGAACAACTATTTTGAATTACATAAAGAAGTGCGAAAGAAGGATGATTGCTTTCGCATATTTCAAAATAGTCTACATGGTACATGGGCTTTTCATCATCTAACTTTACATCCTTTTTCAACATCTTTACCATCTGTCCAAAACATGATTAAAATTCAAAAGGCATTTGCAACGTCAACTTTTGATTCTAAGGTTCCCACAATGAGCTTGCAAGATACAGAAAAGGAAATCGGTAGAATGTTTGAACGAATAAATGATCTCTTCAAGCTGACTTTGAATAAATTCTACAAACCAGTCATAAAGGGGTCAACAAAATTGATGAAGGAAGGGAAGCATGTTCTTCTTGTATTAGGTAAAGATTTGAGTCATACTTTTGGATATTCCAGAACAACTTTCTCATCAAGGTATTGGTACAATGGACGTGGGTGGAATTCAGAGAGGAAAGTCACTGATTTTCAATGTAGAATTGTGCCATTGTATGCATTACAAAAAAGGAGCATCCGAGTAAAAAATAAATTTGAGGTCATTAGAAGTGTTGAAGACTTTGCAAGAAAGTTTCAAGGATCAGTGCCAGAAACGTTAATGACTTGTGAATATAAGAAAGAGAAAGTAACTTTATTTACTGTTGAAACGGAGGCAGAATTTATTGTTTTTACTAAAAAGACACCATTGGAAAAGTCTGAGTCCGCTGTTATTGAATTCGGATCTGAAATGATTGGGATGTTTAAGGGCCTTGAAAGCGCACCTTGGTTGACAGAGTTAAATGATGCATTCAAGGTTCAATTGTCCTCTTCTAAACTCAAAGCATCAACAAATGCTTCATGGGATATCCACGTATACAGCGAAGACATATTGGGTGATGAATTGTCTACTTCCAGTGAACTTGTAAAAAGAGTTAATTTGAACATTGAAAGCTTGAAAACGCCATCTGAATTGTGTACAAAGTTAAATGAGTTTGGTGTAGATTACCTTGATGCAGATGAATATCACTTTTCTTATGATCCACATAAGAAACGCATGATTCTAAAGGTAGGGAAGAACTCTCTTATCAAGCTGGATAGCGTGTTAACGTCCACATTGGGATTCTCAAAATCAACTATTTATGAAGGCACATCAATAGGCGATACAGCCCCATCACTAGAGCGTGATATAAGTAACTTATACGTCTATTGTAACATTATTGAATATACAAGGGTTGGCGACATTGAGGCCCCACTTCTCCGCACATTTCCTCTCTCATCCGTAAGGAAGCAACTAATCAATCGAGAATTTATTAATACGATGTATGTACCAATGAGCAGAAATGTCATCAATAGAATTGACATATCAATTCATGATGATACAGGTGAAGAAGTACCATTCTGTGGTGGTGTTATTGTTTTAACACTACACATGAGGACACGAGATTAAGGCTTTACGCTATTGTGGGATCTATAATTATCTACAGGACATAACGTCAGGCATTTACAGTGGTCCATCCTATCAGAGCGGCTATCACGTGTTTGCTGGAGGTAGACGACAAGTTGGAGGAGGCATATTCGGTGCAGTAAGACGTATGGTTCTCCCAACACTCAAAAAGTATGGCGTACCATTCATGAAGCGGGTTGGAAACAGAGCTTTAGACTTTGGCGCAAATGTTGCAGCTGATGCACTTCAAGGGGAGAATATCGGTGAATCCATGAAATTGCGTGCACAGCAATCTGCCATAGACGCATTAGATGATTTAACAAAGACGAGGCGTACAGTTCGGAAGAAACGTAGGAAGTCAAGACAAGTTGGATCAGGCCGAGTTACTAAGCAAAGGCGTAGGAGAAGTTAAAAAATCCACCAGAGCAGCACGTTCTAAATCAAGACGTCGTGTGAAAGCAAGAAAGCGCAAACGAAATTCCACAGCGACTGGAAACAAGTCAAAACGAAGGAAGACAACATACTTGTAAAGCTAATACGATGCAGAGTATCAATTCGGCTTTGTGTTTCTTTGATTCACCGCCTCATCAAACTGACATTATTACCTCAACTATTGTTGATATAGTCCCCACAACAAATATCGATGGTAACCAACAGCCTATTCAGTTTGATATACCTGCTAATCCTCAAGATTATATTGACTGTCAATCCATTGATTTAGAATTGTGTATACAAATTAAGAAGACTGATGGTACCAATATTGATTCAACTAAGGATAAAGTGGGATTGACAAATCTTCTTATTGCCAGTCTATTCTCAGATGTGTATTTAATATTGAATGACAAACAGATTGAAGGAGGGGATCGAGCATATCCCTATGGAGCATACATAAATACAATGACGCAATTTCAGAAGCAAGCTAAACAGTCACACTTGCAAGTTGCCGGCTGGTATGATGATCAGCAAGGGAAATTTGATGAGGTTTCAAATGGAGGTTTAAAAAAACGAATGGAATTGACAGCAGATTCAAAGGAATTATACTTGAAAGGACCTGTCTATCTTGATTTCCTTCGTCAATCTAGATATCTACTATCACAGGTTAAAATGCAAATAAAATTTATTCGTGCAAATCCTGAGTTCGCGTTAATGGCTTTTGGAGCTACAAACTATCAAATCAACATAAGTAGTGCCATACTCAATGTAAGGAGAGTAACAATGAACCCGTCAGTCATCAACGAGCATGCGACAGGATTGAGGAAAAGCAATGCAATATATCCAGTTAATCACAGTGTGTTAACAAACTTCACAATTGGTGCGGGATCATCCTCTCATGCCTACCCAAATCTTTTTCCCACTGCGATGCCGAAGGCGGTGTATATCACATTTGTGGAAAATGAGTCATTTATTGGTGCTTTTGAAAAGAATCCATTCAATTTTCAACACTTTAACGTTAGTAAACTAGCACTCTATCAGGATGGAAAATTTGTTGCTTGCAAAGCTTATGAGCCTAATTTTAAAGAGGGCAAATTTGCACGTGAATATGGTTCTACTTTCACTGCACTGAGCATGTTTAACACACACAGATGATTCAAATGGAATTACAATGGATATGTATAAAAATGGTTACTTCTTCATTATATACAATCTCACAGCAGATGCAGATCTAGGCGGTGAAAGCGTAGGAGTTACAAAGCCTGGTAATCTACGACTAGAGGTGTCATTTGAGTCACCTTTGAAGAAAACAATTACTTGCCTCATTTATGCTATCTATGATAGCAAAGTTGAAATAACGAGAATGCGAGACGTAACTGTCAGCTATCAGAGATGAGTAACTTAAGCAACGTACAAATCTTGAGGAAAATTGGAAATGCTCATCCCTACTCCAAGTCAATATTTCTTGATGTCTTTTCTAGAGATAATTTACCTAATTCAATTCCTTTCTATCCTTGTTCGCTTATCATCAATACTGACAGCAACAATCTTCCTGGTAAACATTGGATTGCAGTGTACATCAATCGCTATAAAGTGGCTGAATATTTTGACTCTCTTAATCTACCTCGCTTACATGACATTGCACTATGGATGAATAGGTTCTCCTGGACGATTAAGAAAGTTACATCGTTTCCACTTCAAAGCAATGTATCTCTCATGTGCGGCGGTTATGTGCTATATTTCATCAACGAGAGACCATTGAAAAATAACTGTAAAAGTGTTTTACAACTTTTTTCGAAAGACTGCTATAAAAATGATGTAATTCTTACAAAGTATATTGAAACTGTTTTGTAATAAAGTTTTATTTTATATGTAAAATATCCTTGTTTTATGTTCCAAATCGTTGGGTTTAGAGGGAAAGCAAAACATGTTTACATTTCAATATGTACTTACAAATATACAGTTCTTTTCTAAATATTTACATAGCTACAATGTAGATTTCACAAATATTTTTCTCAAATCACATAGGATGGGAGGAACATCATTTATGTCTTTAATGCCGGTTATCACAATCTTTCCATTATGGAATACATGAACATGATATGGGTGCCAGTTAGTCATCTGTGCTGCTGGAAATAGTTCCACTTCATAAGTGAGATTATTTGATGATTTGACTTTACGAAAGTCATAATGATAGTTCAATTCACATAACACAGTCATTGTCTTCACTTCCCATTCAGATAATGAGTCACTAAGTAAATTTTCCAACGTAGAATGTAGATATGGCAGATCACCATCAGTGAAGCCACCAACACACTGGATTGTTCCATTTGGAAAGAATAGGATAGTCACATATTTATCTTTCCTCTGTATCCTCCATGTTAACATTGAGGGTCTTCCCAGATGTAGATTCGTTGTCGGCTTCATCTTGTGTTTTATTAATAACCATCGCTTTCGATTGGGAATGTTCCGCTCGATTTCTTGAAGATTGAGTTTTGAGTTTACTTTTGTAGTTAACATGCGATTCACGACTTCCATCCGCCTGATGTCCTCCATCCTTAATAAATGAAATCATATGTGGTAGTATCTCTTTTGTAAAGTTTCTCCATGTGACGTCACTGAAACGGAAAAATCGATAGTCAATATCTTCTCTCTTTGGTGAACAGACGTACAGCTTGACGGTAGAGTCACACTTTATCCATACCTTTTAATCGAGGGGAATCTTCATCCGTGTCTTATGGTTGTCAATCAGATCAGCGAAGTCTTTCAGTGAAGATAATGCGTCAAGGCTAATGCAAACGCCACGATGTCTTCCACCACTATTTGCTATTGAGTGACGAAGGACTACTTTCTTAGAATTTGTTATGTGAACGCTTTGTAAGTCGTTTAGTTTCCATGTTCTAGTGTAATGAGGCATATTTTCAAATATAAACCTAATTCATCTGTTTGCATAAAGTTTGCTATTTCACATCTCAACATATCGGAATGATGTTGAGTGCTATGTCTTAAATTCATAATAAGACTACCTATATTTTAGTAATAATTTCTACACATCGGAAAAATGTAGAAATTTCATTTTGTGTTTAGACTACCTATATATTAGTAAGCATAACTAAGCAGGAAGATGTGACGATTGGTTAGTTTACTTGTAAATTACCTTGTTGAACCTATTTAGACTCATTCTACATCACCTATAGCAGGAAGGATTCTCCTTCTTTTTGAAGGTGGGGGAAGTCCCAAGCTATAGTGTCCATATGGTAGTGACAAATTTTTATTTAACCAACAGCGCTTATCCTCCCAGAGTGAAAGTCCTCGCTTCCTGAATGATTTTGTAGCAACTAAGTGGTTTTTCGAGTTAATTACTGTCATTTCTTCACTTGTATCCATTTCACTGTAGTACATGGTCCTATAATCATTATGTTGTAGTTTTTTAACTGCAGCTCTCTGCACTCCTTTTGCACGTTTGATGCTGTGACAAGATGAATCTAGATATTTCATTGAATACATTTTCGGTTTTAATAAGATCATTTCCTCAAGCAACTTTCCCGCACACTCATCCTTAAAACAGCCCAACCTAGCTCTGTTTACAGTTGAATATAGTCGGTGATGTACATCATAGTTTGAAGAGTCAAATTTCTCACCAAAGTATAGAAGTATGTCCTCCAGACGGACAGAAGGTGAGGTGTATAGACATAGGAAAAAACTGTCAGTGTCACCGCCACAAAGTCGCGTTCTATTTATCAGTGGACATCTTTTTAAATCATTGTAAAATAGTTGATACATTTCCAACTTGCTATAATCAAGAACTGCTTGACCAACATAAATTAATTTATTCAACATTATTGAAGGCTTGTACATTTCCATGCCAACTAGATCTTCATCGAAGATCTTATGCTGAACATAGAGTGGATGATTTGATAATTTTTGACATTGCTCAACACTATTAACTAATTTGAATTTTCTCCTTCGGCTTACATTTTCCATTGTCTTGCCATATAAATAGTTATTCTTCAACTTGTAAAATGACTTTTCAAAATCAGTTCTTGACTGAGCTCTCTTTTGGGAATTCATGTCGATGAACGTTCTTAACCAGGGCTTTTGAGTGAACTTTACAACGCTATGAACTTTTTTAACTTTCATACCCATAAATAAATAAAATTTTAATATTGAATAGTGTACAACATAATTTTCCCTATCAAATTGGTGTAGCAATAGTTTCTTAGTTGAAGAAAAGTTAGTATTTGGTCTTACTTTTTTATACAAGTCTTTCATATAACTTGAAAACATTTTTTGTTCTATCATCTGCATTTCTGGTGCCAATGGAAAATCGGCAGTGTCATCATGTATGCTTGCAGGATATTCCAAATCTAAATCAAAAATATATCCGATTTCACTATCATCATCTATGGCTTGAATATTAACTTCGTTTGAAAAGTAGCCTATTTCATCTTCATTCAACCATTTGAAATTTGAATGTGGTAGACTCTTGCTGAAGGACGAGCCGTAAAGGTTGTTGACATCTATGTAGGATAAGTGACGGCTTTCATTTGCATTATTTTGTAATTCCGTAATGCGTGCACGCGCTCGGTGAATATTTGTAAATGTCATACCTCCCCTTATTCCCCTTTCAAATAGATTGTACATGTTTTCATCTTGTATGTAGTGTGGAGGATCAGATGAAGCAAAACTCAAAGCTGAAGTAAAACTAAGGTGTGGAAGGCTGACAAAATGCACAGGATCCACCTCATCTTCATTTTGACTCAATGATCTAAAGACTTCAAAAATATCTGCCAGCAATAACACATCTAATTTGAGATATGCAAGCATGTAATCACCAAAATAGGAGCAACTGAAAGCGATCCACGCATTACAAGCGTGTTCATATTCTTTGTCTGAGCAATGCTCTCGGGTGAGATCATTATAGAATTCACATTGTGGTGGTAGACTATTTTCCAACAATGTATTTAAACTTTTGAAATAAGAGTAGGGAAACACTCCCTTTTGATATAGGATGTCATCATTAATCAGTGGAAATTCGTTTCTTAATTTTTCTACATGCTTATACACTTGTAATCCTTTTGCTAATTCACTTAGTGATGCACTTAAAAATTGAAAAGAATCCAAGAACTTTAATTTAAAATATATTGTTTTTCCGTTGTACTCGTTCACAGGTACACTAGCGGATAAAGTTATGTATTTTTCAGCTGTGGCTGCTACCACTTCTAATTTCCATGGTTTCTTCTTTCCAATTGCTTTGTAGCAAACGATGTGACTGTCATAATTCTTGAAGTTGTGGAAAAATATGGGCAGTTCCCGCCTATTCAGTTTCAATCGAAGGTTGCATTTGCTACATAATGTTTGTCTATATTTGCCTGTTATATGATCATGATCTCTCACTTTGATACAATCATCACTGAACTTAGATTTACATTTACTGCAACTCTGTGCGCTTTTGTGTTTTTCTTCTTCATCATGGGATAGAGACATCGGTTGTCTACTTATTGCACGCTGATTGTCATACAAATTTTGTGCTACGTTTTCTAGGTGATTTAAGAAGTTCATAATACAATTTTCTCCTATAAAGACATAATATTCGTTATCAAATTTTGATTGGAGAGCGTTGTGCCAAACATGATAAACTCCAACTGCTGCAGGTTTATGCACTTTATTATCGATGTAGCACTCTATATCTGCATAAATGACTAAAGGTGGACTTAGATGATATTCCATGCTACTTGTACTTACCTCTAGTTGTTTAGGCATTTTTTCTATTTGCGCTTTTCCTCGAACACAAAATTGATAATGTCGATCTAGAGTTGTCTTATATGTAAACGATTGGGTGCATCGATCACAGTAATGTTTAAATCTTTTATTAATTTTCCTATATAGTCTCGATATCTTTCTGATTCCACAATAATGTGCGCGTTCATTGTTAACAATTAACAGTATATTGACAGTTCGTTTACCAATAAAGTTGCTACTATAACGAACACCTTTGAGTCCTTTTTCATAAAAATGAATGTTAATTTTGATGTCATTATTTTTCTCAAACCTAGAAATATCTTTTATTGATACTGGTGTGGCAATGCCATCCATATTCAGATCAGATGTCCACTTGCTATATGATTTCATCTCATTTCTCGAGTGAAGTACTTCATCATAATGTAGTATTGATAAAACTGAATACTTGAAGCAGTCATTTGCATTTGAGTGTACATTGATTACAGCCTTAGAATCTTTCAAGCTCTTTGGTAGAGTAAATGTTTGTCCACCGGATAGTAGTGGACTGGTAATAACATTGAATTCAATATTAAGTATTTCATCTATAACCCAGTTGCTACCCTTATTTGCAAATGCTTCAATATGGCTTGAAAGACTATTCAAATTATCTTGGAACCAGGTATCATAGTCATAAATATAGTTTGTAGATGATGATGTAAAGTGTGCGAGAAACGTTTCATCTTCTTGAGGATTTGATCGCACATAACGAATTTGTGCAATTAGACGGCCACGTAGTTGAAATTGTTCTAGAAGGTTTGACACTAAGTCCCCTAATATAGGTCGCATACTCAATAAAAAAGAATTAATGTCGATTGTATGTGTTGATGGTGTGATGTCATATACACGAGCGTGACCATTAAGTGCGCTTTCACTGAGATTTAGCGTTCCATGATTATTATGAATATTCATCTCACTTTTTGTATTATGTACATTCATATGTTGACGAAATTTGCTAACAGAATTATAATTTTTGCCACAATGGGAGCAACATTGCATAAAGGTATTATTTGAAGCGCTGGTTGACGTATGTCTAGACGTTGGTTCAACAATACTAGATCTGGATATGTGATTATTTTGTGATTCTACTTGATTAACAACTGACATATTTTGAGAATTTGAACTTAAATTGCAAACTAGATTGTGTCGCTTTAGATTATCCTTCCTATTCGTTTGATATGGACACTTGCTACACTTATATGTTATCCCCAACGTACAAAATTTTTCATGACGTTGCAAATTGCCATAAAGAGTAAAAGATTTTCCACACTTGGAACAGACAACCATTCTTAATAGTAAATGATAAGGATTATAATTTTTGATAGTCCTTATATATTTTCATCATTCTATGACGTCAGAGCTATTACCACCCAATAGAATTTGTTCCGATCTCTTCACTTTTGAGATAGATGTAGTATTACCGATTGATGATATAAAGGAAAAAATTCAAGATTTACAACAATTTTCATTTTCCAAAAGAAAAAAGTAAAGTACATTACATTTTTATGCATTTTCCAATGCCACTGTGGCACATCTTGATGTGCTGACACTGTGCAGAGCAAGCACCCCTGTCTTCCATGTGAGTCAGCCTCACCTTTTCAATGTTTGAATTTGCATACTCAATATGCATTAAAGTCTCTTTTTCAAAAGACTTGTTGCCTCTTGAAAGGAGTGATGCCATATGCAAGTTTGACTGTGTTAGATTTCGCACAGATTGAATTAGATCACGATTTTCAGTCCTTAACTTCGCTTCCCTTTCCTCAGCGAGTCGCAGTCGCTCCTCACAGCGTCTCAACTCACTATTGTCATTGGATTCATCTAGATCGACACTGTACTCCTTGGTTCGCAGCATGATGGAAGCAGGAGCGTGGATAGTAGTGTTGGAGATCGTAGGAGGAGCAGGATCATGGGAAGTCGTAGGTGATGGTGTAGTAGGAGGAGTAGGATCGTGGGAAGTCGTAGGAGCAGTCCCCGGGGTAGGTGGTTGTGTTGTAGGCGGTGGTGATGCACCCCTATACTCTAGTATAGGAGTGAAGGGGAAGCGGACGCTGCAGGTTGGAGACGATCGAATGTTGGAGAAGGATTCTTCCTCCTGTGATGCGTAGACCGCTGCATCCTGTAATGAGAATAGAAAATATTTGTATTATCCATGCATCATTATATGGGAAAGAAGTTAATAATGTTTGTAGAATTAACAATATAATAATATTTAAATAATGTAAACATGTTTTCTAGTGTTTGAAAGCTATCTTACCTTAGAAGTCATGACGATCTCATGATCAGATCCATCTTCCACCGCAACGTTGTATGAACTATTCTAAAATCAAAATTTAACTGTTACAATCTTTTACATTTCAATTATCTGCTTTCATATTCATTCCTTATATTGTACTTACCTTAGCAATTCTACCATCATCACTGTCATCATCAGAAGAAGTTGGCGATGATGTCGCTGACGAAGAGGACTCATCCGAAGAGGACTCATCTGATGAGGACTCGCGGATGGTGTAGGGTTTTTCCTCATTGTCCTCCATAGACGTTGAGGTAGGTGGCGTTGAGAGGACACTGCGATCTCGAGTCTTTTTCAGTGATAAAGATCGAATTGCCTGCAATAGGAATAAAGACAAAATGATTAGAGAGTGATTATTAAGACATGATAGATTCCGTGAGTGTAGACTGCAACAATCATACTTACAGGTCTCTGACATCCATTATTTTCCACCGTTCTCAACTTGGGAATAGGGGGCAGACTTTGAAACAGCTGAAAAGTTAACAATGTTTTAAAATTTCTAGTTATATACGTATAGACCTTGTAAATAATACTTACGGGATGTGGATTCACTTTTTTCTCCACCATTGTCAATTTCGGAACGGGTGGCAGACTGTTGAAATGCTGAAAGAAAGAGTTTGGTAGTAAAACATATTTAAAATCATAAACATTTTAACTGTAAAATACTTACATCTCTTGCTGTAGGCAATTTCTTTAAAAGTACCTTGGCACTCTTCGTTGGAAGTTCTGAACTCTGAAATGTTAAAAAATATGTTTACTACATGCATACTTGCACTAGAATCGTAGGTGGCATTCATCATTGTTTCATTTAAAAACCTAATTTAAAATAAGCATTTAATAGTACTCACTTCATAATCAGATAGTGGCGTGTCACTATCAATGAATTTTCTCGACTTTACTCTGATGGATCGCGTCTTTTTTGGAGGTTTAGAAGTCTTCGCGACCTCATCACATTGGCTCAAAATCCCTGTCGCCGGCCTGTCCTCCTTGGCAAACAATCTTTCCAATTTCCGCTTCTCTGCGGTCGAGGTCAAATTGATGCCTTTGCGTCCATTACCAAGTGCACAGGCAGTATGGGCTTGAATGAAAGCCTTATCTTCCTCACTGTTCGCCTTCTCAGTGCTCTTCAGATATGACTTACATGTAAGGCAATACAGATATGTACCATCCTCCTTAAAAGAGCAACCCTTATGACTGCTTTTGCCAGCGTGGCGAACCGGCAAATTGCAAGTACTGCAATAATGAAAAATAAGTCTCTGTCGGGAAATGCTTGACGTTCGAACCATTTCTACAAAGGAAATAATCGTTTGTTATATTCTTATCTCTCTGTAGATTAGAACTCATTTATGAATCTATTTTCCAAACTTAAAGAAGTAATATTAAAAAGTTTAATAATCTCAATTAGAAAAATATTAAGATGAAACAGAAACCGAGATTCGAACTCTTAAATCAATTTTTAAGAGGTGTTTTTAATATAGAAACATCAAGTTTGGAATCAGCTGAGTAAATGTTATTTAATTTCGAAAAAAAAACATTGAAACGAAACTGACTTTTCGAAAAAACGAAAGTGTAGAGATTGATTAAAAGTATTTTAATTAGAAGAACAGCTGATTGAAAATGAAATTAATGTGTTAGTGTTTTATTATTTAGAAACGAAATCTTGTGATGTTTATTTAAATTCAAACACTACATCAATCAAGATCACTTGATTCATGTGTATTTCATATGCTATAATAAAAAAAAACGAAGTAAAGATTTGTGATTAATAATATAACATTGTGTTGTTTCCTATCCTAAAAGCCAACCATGTATTTTAAACTATTTGGTTATAAGAAGTTAGTAATGTACCTATTTCCCAAACTTAGAAAGTAGTAAATACAAAATGATGAAACTCACTTCAGAAATATAATTGTAAATCAACGAAACGGAGAAGCGGAGAACGAGGTCTTGTATGCACACCAAATAATTCAAAACTGAGTGAAGAACGGAGCTCTACAAGTTCTTTATATATAGATTCAACAAAGGAACCATGAACAAAGACTTGATGACATCATGTCATCAATTTGGTACAGCAAAACAAACTTGACAATTTTAAACAAAATAATAATCAGCTGGCTCATTTTATCCATTAGAATGGAATGGCAATCAAATGCTATGAATATGACTCTTGTAAATAGTATAAAATCTACTATATGTATCTATTATAAACACAAGCAAGTTAATTCAAATGAATTCATAGAGTTTGAACATTTTTACATACAAATCAATTATTCAATTCATAAATATATATTGTAACATGTTTGAAGTCATTATTTTAAGATATTTGAATTGCATGTCAATTTCTAAAGTTTAATTTTCGCGCCAAAATATTGGTTTAAAACTCTTGGAGATAATATTAAAATCTGAAATATCTAAATTTCAAATTTCGCGCCAAATTTCGAAATTTTAAATTCGCGCCAAAAAGCACCCGAGAAATTTTGAGCCCCCCTCCGCCGTGTATGAAGTGTATGAAGTGTATGAAGTGTATGAATGTATGAAGTGTATGAAGGTCAAAGGTCAAGGTCAAGTCAAAGTTCAAGGTCAAGTTCATGTGGAAGTTTATGCATTATGTTCATTTCGAGTGATCAAACTTTAACTTTGAAAATTTTCAAAAACTTGGAAACTTAGTTATTTTTGAGAAAAACTTAGAATTTTTCCAGTTGCATACATTTGCATACAACAAGGATTTTTTCATTGAATAGGTACATATGTTATATCATTCGAAAGGTCTTTTCATTCTGATTCCAATGATGTATTGTATGCAATATGTATGACACCATCCGAAGCAACTATAGCCCTTTGAAAGATAGGTAGAATTGAGTTGAGAAACTTAAAAATTGAAATCATAATTTTTTCTTCCTGCATACACTTGCATACAACAGGGATTTCTTCATCGAATGGGTACATACCTTATATCATTAGAAAGATCTTTTCATTCTCTAGCTAATGATGTATTGTATGCAATATGTATGATATCATCCTAAGGTGAACAAAAGCATTCAAAAACACTGTAAATCTATTCAAACTTTCATCCAATTTGACTATCATTTGAATTACACATTAATATTCATTTCAAATTTGTTCTAGTATGTTCGGTGCTGTTTCAAAGTCTCAAACAAGTGATTTGAAATATATATCTTCGAAATATTAAACTTAGAAATACTTATAGGTAGCTATTTCAGAGATGAATATATCTATCCCCAGTTCCCATTCAAATCCTATCAGAAATTCGATTTGTGAAATTATAAAAACAAGATTGTTCATTTATGTATAGTCATATTTAAGATAAAAAAATACATGTTGTTGATATTGGGAAAAGGAATGAGTTTTTTTAAGTCAACACGAACACACACTCTTGTTTTCTTGGGGGCACCAGGGCAGCGGCGAGGCGTTGGTGGTTCTATAATGCTGAAATCCAGCGCAGTTGTGAGATTTTTCTCATCGGGTTCCATACGCACACATATTCGCTTCGTGTGGATCCTCCTGGGCGCATTCCGAACATCTCTTCCACAGCGTGTCTTCACCGTTATCAAGGCCTCCACCGGTGTTTCGAACACACTACTCTGTACCATGCAATTCTCATCTTCGGATGACTGCGGAGGAGTTATGGGTCCTGTTCCGAATACCTGTTCCGATTCGATCCTTTCAACTTCAGCTGGAGAAGCGGGAGGTGTATTGATACTATGCATGGTTAGCGTAATTATAAGAGATGACTTTCAGTATGGTCCTTGAGGATTAGAACCTTTGATGAGAATTGGTACACAGGTAGGACTTATTTACTTTTTTAACAAAGGAATTCCCAACAGCCAATCAGAGAGGTTCCGATTTTCCCTAAAGGGATATATAAGGATGACATTGTTCCAATTAAGCAAGTTCTAATCCTCGTGACTTGAGTAGACATTAGGAATCTATTACGAATCTACTTCATGATGAGTACCCAGAAACAACTGTTCTGTTACCACAATGAAAGCCAAATAATTATGGGTGGAGCGTTGGATGCGAAGATTAATTTGTGTTGCGGATGCAAAGTGGAACTCTGGAAGACTTTAACAGTGACAGCACTCCAAAGGAGAAAAGGACTGTCGGCGAAGTGTCCTATACACGAGTGTGATCACGACTTCACAAACAATGCAACATTCCTCGAATGGGCCGAGGACTTCTTGAAGTTAACGGAGTCCCCCGAGGGAGGTGACTTACCTTCTTTCATTTTTTATGGTTAATTACACTTACATTGTAAACCTCTTGTTTTTATTTCACAAATTCTGTAAATGGGATTCTGATTAGCAAATAATTGAACATAATTTCTGATCTGTAAACGCATTATGAAAATAAATAAAATTGTCATCATAGTCACAATGGCCACAATTGTCGCATTTGAGCAAGCAGTCTCAAAACAAACAACTATCTATTCAAGTTCCGAAATAAATGTTCGCATCCCTGTTCTAATTCACTCACTTTAATTCAAAATCGGATCAGGCTGTTACAACCCCAGTACACAATTGATTGTACCGAACCTCGAAACATGAACTCAAATTCAAATTCCAATCGGAACGCGGTTCGAATTCAAATGTTCATATTTACATGTTTGGAACGCCATGTTCGCATCCTCGTTTTAATCCTCACTTTTTGCGTTCACATTATTAACTACTGACCCCGATTAGAGGATGGATCTTAAGTGTGATGAATGAATGAATTGGTCAGCAAATTAATAATAACGCTCTGAGAGTTCGAGATTGCATTTCATTTAATCATGGTGAAACATTGCCACTGGGGAGAGTGCCATTCGCGATCACCTCCATCAATTTTGGTTTTTATCCTTTTCCACATCCGTGTAAATACTATCGCTGCGAGTTAAGAGCTCCCACCATCAAACTCAAGCATAATATAGAGACCTGCGCATCATGCTCAATTTGGATGTGTGCATGCAAAGTAGTGGATAATCGAATAATCCCACGCTCTGAATCTCTTATACAGTTACAGAGCTCTTGCTGTCTTCGCCTTCGCTTGTCAGATATTTCAGACTCGCGAAACTGTTTGGAACAGTCTGAGAGAGACGCAGAAGATGAGCGCATGATAGAAGAACTTGTGCAATCATCATCGAAATCACAAAACTTGACCTGTTCGCATTCAGAAGTTGACTATTTCAGTTCTGATAGTTTCAGTCATTTTGAAGATGATGTCTTGTTTTACATGGCCGGCTGGGCCCCACAGACAGTGTCATCTGTAATCAAATGTCAAAAATGCAGAGGGAGCTTATTTTGTACTAATGAATTGTCTTCGCAATCATTACTTTTTAAAATAAAGCAAAGGGGAGGTTTGTTATTGCCCAGCAAATCAGTTGTTCAAGTCGTGAAGTGCTGTCATTATTTCCTGAAGAAAGTTTTATGCAATTCGAAAAAACCGCCAACAAATTTTGAATTGGAACGTTTTATCATTGATATTGTAAAGAAATGTTCGAATGTGTTTTTAGATTTGCTGGATCGCGAGCTTGATTGTAGTCCACTTGATCCGAATTGATCGAAGAAATTTTGCACAGCTCGACTTTGTTATTATTCGGATTTGTTGTTACTCAGAGTACTGTCGGATATAGTAGGGCTAAGAAAAACTTATCTACCCGCTTGTCTGTTTTTCGGAACTATTGACGCAATGCAATTGAATTTAGCAAGGTGTTGCATTGTTGTAAAAGGATCAATACATATGCATTATTTAATCAATTGCCTTTTCAATGTCAAAATACAGCACTTAAATAATTCCATCATTCGGCTTTGTATTGAAATACGTGTGTTACTAACAACATCGTTACTCAATAAACTCATAGCTGTTGGTGAAACTCGGTGGGTGATTATCTCAGGAACGATCCGTTTTCTCTTCACGCGTACTTACTATAAAATTACTTGCATCTGTTTCGCGTTGTCGCCGTTTATTATCAACCGGTCACTGGCCGTGGATTTCCCTGGCTTCATCTGGCGATGAGCGTGTGCAGTCTTTTCATTATCCTAGTCAGTGGCTAGCCCTCAGACAACACAAACTCTCCACAGAATCTACAAATGCAGATCTACTTCCACAGCCGAACGAATCTATCTGTACCACTTTTGAAAATCACATGTGCTGCTCATAGTGATCCATTCAGCGTTTGAACAGGTCGCTGCCCCGGCCATAAATTTTGAAGACCGGCTGGTCGGCCGCCCGAGTACTCGTTACAAATTGAAGTTGCATGAAGCTGTCTATAAAAGGAAGGATGATGACAAAAATGAGATTGAAAATATGATGAAGGAAATGTACATTATTCCGCCGCATGGTGTCGCTTGTGTTCATCGACTGCAATGCTGCGCGCACTATGATTAAAGTTCACTAAGTGACTTTTGATACTAAACAAGAAGTCATTCGTAAAGCAAGACATCTGCGAAAAATTGATAAGTATCAAAACTTTTTATCAATCTCGACCGTGCCCATCTCCAGCACTTAAAGCATAAAGATCTAGTGCATGAACTGGAACACTGAAGAGAATTGGGAGAAGAATGTTGTCATCTTTAACCTTCATTAGCCCACCAGACTAAATGTGTAGTTTCGTGATTTTCATTTCAATATAAATCTGGAAGTTCAACTCTAATTTCAAAAAAAAATCATGTCCAATTGACTCACGTTACTATCATTCGCCATGAGTACTTTAAACTGATTTTGTTAATTTAAACAAATTTGAATTCAATTTCATATGATTCCGCCCACCAGACGACATGCGTAGTTAATCGCCTGAAAATCAATATCAACCATCATTATGCGAGTCTGGCATAAGTTTTTATACCTTTATGTATCAATTTCTATGTTTCTGAATAATATTCGATGGAATTATTGTGTTATGCTTCCAGTGAATCACCGCCTTCAAATTGTTGAAATTTCCCGGTTGGCCATTGGACAAAGTTCCTACATTCCATTTGTTGTGCACCGATGTAGTGCTTCGATTTACCTTGCAAGAGAAGAGAGAGAGAAAGTCGTTTATATTTAATAATTGAAAATCATACAATCAAGTTATTGCACATTAAATTCGTTTGGGTTTAAACGCTTAGTACCGTCAACTGTGGTAACTTGTGCCACGGTCGTTTTTAGACCTTCACTTCCATCTGGAAGATTTGTAACGATATCATCGGTCCTGTAATATTTTTCCTGTAAAACTGACTTAACTTGTCAAAGAGTTGCATCGGTCCTGAGACTTTCTACACAATTCAAATTTTCTGATATTTTTTTGAAAAAAGTCATTTTTTGCTCTTTTCCAAATGAAAAAATCTTTCACGTGGTGGGTATCGATGGTTTATTTCAACTTAGTCAACATTAAGATATCCTATTACGTGGGGCATGAGATAAGAAAAAGAATATTTTTGAAGTTGAGAGAATCATTTAATAAAATTAGTCGATTTGCGTGGCACAAGTGTCGCCCTAGTGTCAAACTTATGCTTCGCTTCAATGCAATGCGACGAATGGCAATTGTATTGCGATGAATTGTACGACCATTGTGGAGTAGGTCTACCCCATACCGATGTGTGTATGCTAGTCTTTGCTATCTACCAACTCCGATTAAACAATGCGAGCGTATGTTACAGTAATTCCTCGAATGATCGTTACAAGTGCTTTAAAAACCTGTAATTTTCTACCTTTCTTGATGCGATCTTAGACACATCATACATCGAGTGATATATATGCTAACGATATTTGATCGATATTAAGGATGGAATTACCCTTTTTACGATATTTTTTTTACATATGCCATCATATTTTTAATATATTCTGCACGATCTCCGAGTTTCATGTGCGATTGTTATTGTTTATATATGGTACTATATATTAAAAACATTGGGTTTGAGATTTCGAGTAATATCTGTAAATAACTGACCGAAGTAGCATACAATACAATGAGTGGCACAGGTTGCCCATTTGATGGGGCAACTTGTTCCATCTTTGGCGGATCCTAGTGTCAAAAGTAGAGCTAGAAAAATTTCAAAATATATGTTTGGTAGGCCTATTTCTAGAAACTTGAAATTTAGTACCATGTGACTTTGGAGTTCTAAAAAAAATTCCCCGGACGCAGTCTCAAAAAACGCAAATAAGTGACACAAGTTATCCCAGTTGACGATACATTAAACTTTCATGTGACACGGATAACTAGTAAAAGTCAAAATAAGTAATTGCGAGATGTTTAAATGAGAAATATATTACATACATAATAATAGTGGGAAAAAGAAAACGTAAAAATGTACAAACTTCATGTGTGTATGAAGACAATAAATTCGACTATTCAATTTTATTCCTCTATAACAGCTGAAGAAATTTTCTCCCACATATCAACCGATGAGCACGTTTTTGAAAGCGCTCTAATTTACACAAAAGCATTTTTGGCAGGTTAGCATAAGTGGGGGAGTGTATGTACATTAATACCTTTAAGCAATTGATAACCAATGAAAGCATGCAAAAACTACATACGTAGTCTAGTGGGCGGAATAGGTAGATGGATTTGCCGGGCTGATTAGGGTGAAAGGAAGTTGCACGGCGTCGTTGACCAAGAAATTTAGTTTTGGATTTTAGAGATTCGATGAGTCAACATGAAACTTGCCTTTCACATCGTCGCCTTCCATCTATAATGCTTCTACCGTGTGATCTATCCTGCTCGGTATTGACGATTTTTGTGCAACTGCATCAAATTTAAAGATAGATGTATTTTTGGCAACTGAGTCTTGGCTGCACAGGAATAAAGACGATCGTTTTCTTCAAGTCAGCAACTACGGTCTGATTCGTGATGAACAAACTCTTCATCCTATCGAATAATTCCTTCTTTTTCTACAGCATTAATTGATTATTTATGAATTGTTGTACCACACTGCATGATCATCACGACATGCGTTTATTTGAATCCGGATAGTGTAACATCTGATTCACCATCGATCATTGAATTCAGTCATCTCTCAGTGTGACTGAATTCTTTCACAACATGCGAACGATGATACAATAGTGTGTGAAGATCTCAATGGGTCAAGAACGATTGACGTAAAAACGGCGTTAGTTTTGAAAACCTCTTCCTCAGGTACATCAGAAGAGATGCGAATTTGAACCTGCGCATGGTTACTCGTCTCGTTTTTGTATGCTTGCTGCACCAAAGGAAGCATCAATTCCAGTCAATAATTTTTATCGAACCACATTACAAAATTCAGACAGAATCGTCGCATCACTTGACGTCAATTGGAATTGCTTTTACTTGTTTCCATTGAATCTGGATGACAAATGTAACTTCCTACATGATTATCTGCAAAGTTGCATTAATAATCGTGTTCCTCGGACCAGGGTATTAATGACCAGTAGTGACAAATCGTGGATAACGCTTTTTGTCAAACTTGCTTTACTGAATCGATGGATCAGGCAACCGATTTCAACGCCTACAATTATTGAAGACCAAAAGCCAGATTAGAGATTTACAAAGTTAAATTGAGTTGGTCAGGAAGAGCAAGTTGTAGCTCAAGAGATTTATGAAGTGTAACCAACACTGCAGAGTTACTAGTCCGCAGGCATCATTACTATAGTTTGAAAGATGAAAAATTTGCACAAAGTGCAAGATTTTGGTAGATCCAGTCACCTGAATTACGATGTCTTCAGCTCAACGGGGTATGTAGCATCAAGTATTCCCCAAAGGTCCGTGTTGGGTCAGCACTATTTCGCGGCACATATGGGTTCCTTAAAACCGGCTTCAAAATGTGCTGGTATGGTATGTTGATGATGCTGTGGTCTTGATTCCATCTTGCAAAGATGTTGACGTAATATAATGTTGATGAATTAAGTTGACAACATGAAGTTGTGGTGTAGTGAGAATGGCTTCCTTATGAATACAAGAAAAACAAAACATATATTTGTCTCCAGTGCGCGAGCATCAACATTGGCACTGGCACATCTTTATGCAGCGGATTTTAGGTGTGATTTTTAAGACAATTTCACATGGAGTAAGCATGCTGCTCACATATGCGGACTTCCCGGCCGTCTAGTCTTTACAGAGACAAGTATCCAAGGAAGATCTCATTGCGATCTATAAATCGTGTATGCAGAGCTTTTTGAAATTCAAGTTTTTCCTAATCTGCTGGCATCACAAGGAAAGATAGCGACAAAAACTCGACAGAAAATTCGTAAACTGTCACACAGGATCATTTATGCAAAATCGTGCCGCTCTGCTGCATTTACACCTTTGTCTTTAAGACGTGATACCAAGAATTTAAGAAGCCCCTGCAGTCCTTTGCATTTTTTATGTCGTGAGACTATGAGACACTAGTCACCTACGCTTGCTTTTCATTAGAACAGATGAAAGAATATTGTCGTCTACCCCACTTTGCACTTTCGTATAATAGCATTAATAGCTTTTGATCGTCCATGGATATTTTATCCTTATTGCTTCATTATTGTGATCTTACTTGCATGATTTTCAGATTCTCATTTTCTTTGAATAAAGACACTTTATTATTCACATCTTTGATGTGAGAATGGTGCTAAATGCAGCTTAAGTTGGCCAAAATGTGCTTGCTGACATCAGATGGCTTGACAAATCTGAATGCGCTCGACTGTATAGACGAGGTACATGAATATGATCACATTCTGTTTGACAACCAGATTTCTAAAGTGGACTTCACTATGTTAACTTCTATCTACTCTATCTGCTAAATTAAGTATATCGCTAGTAAATTGTGTGGCATAAGGAATGAAGACGACACATGGTGATAACTAGGGCAACCCGAATTAAATAAAGTTATATAAAGTTAATATTGAAGGAATTGGGTAGATGTTATAATTGTGTTAAGCTTTATGTTTCTTCAAAAAGATATGGAGAAGTAAATAACTCATGTAGCCCGGGTAATGACTATCCTCTCATTCTCTTGTCCTTCTGAGGCGTGACAAGAAACCTCATTCATTTGTCTGGGTTCATTCGAATAAACATTGTCACAGCATAGACAGTTGCAGCTCGCAGGAGTACAGCCAATGTGAAGTTGGGTTTGTTATTAAGGCTTGCATCAATCCTATTTTGACGATATTTTTCTTGTTGTGGATGAAGCAGAAATTTCATCTCAGAAATATGCAAACATCTTAGTTGGTAGTCTAAATCAACCAGAAAACATACCGGTACCTCGTAATCTGCAAACTTTTGATATGTTCGGCGTCTGCAAAGACGATTATTCCTTTAATTGACGACACAATGCGACAAATATTCAACGTCAAAGCGTTTGTCTGTTATTGACTAATTAGGCCTCTTATATGTTAAACGATGGTAAATATTTGAAACAGTTTTATCCTTCTCCATTTTATATAACGTGCGCAGCTCATTTGATTCACATCTGTGTTGTGCGTATCAAGAATCATTTTTAAGATGTTAATCAGTTGAGGGGACATGTCAAAGCCTGTGTGGTTAAAACAAGACGCGCAAACCTCTGTTTGATGATATCGGTTATCCACCACAGCTAGTACCAACAAGATGAAATACTTGAAGCCGCATTATATTATTCGACGAATTTACCAATGTGATTGTTGGATCAGTCGAATATAGTTGGATTACAGTGAGAAATGCCAAGGCATTTATCTCCAAACCAACGTTGTGTGATTCTCTCGTAACAACCATTAAATCCTGTAACTCACAGCTGATTCCTTAAACGGAAAAGATGGAAAGCACATCTTATAACTGTGAAAGAAGCTTTTCAGGACTTGAATAATATTTCTTTCGGAGATGATATATATGGACTGAAAACGTGTATCCAGTTACACCTTGAACTAAATGAGTTAATAGAACGAATTGAGTTTGCGCGAAACCTCCTGGAGCTCAACCGACGTCAGAGTCGGTTGTCGGTTCAGCGGAGTTTTAGCATGAAAATGATCGTCATTTTGTTCCGAAAAATGTGCAAAATTATGCCACTTTTTACATCAATTCCGCCACAATCTGACATAAGAAAGTTCTATTTCGTTGTCTGTTTGTCCTCCAATAATTACTAAGTTTTACTGTTGAAGTCGTTTGAAACATACAACTTCATATATGACAATAGTCGTGCTTTACCTTTGGAGATAAAGAATAACAAAATGATATTCTTAGTTTAGTTTAAATTGTTTTTTAAGTTTTAATTGTCATAATGAATTCCATTTTATGAAAATTTTTGACTGGAATGCGTTGATTTTGTTTTTGAAAAGGTAATCTAGGGGTTGAGTGACGATTTAAAACTGATGACAGAAAAAATGCCGTTTTTGAAAAACGTAAAACTAACAATTTCGTAAGGTCAAATAAAGTTAAAAATTTGAAAATTGGCTAAAATTCCGAGATATGGAGGTTATATTTAGGTTTCCCTATAGTGATAACACAAAAATGCAACTGCATAAAATATACATATATGATCGGCCAGAAACTTCAGGTATCATTTCATGACGAATGTGATTATTAAGCTATCTTTTACAGACGAGTAAAAATGTTGAAGAGCTGCATCTTCATGCCGACGTTTCAATACAGTAAATCTGTTTCATGTACACTGTAAATCGCTGGATACGGAAATTACATCCAAAAGTATACCAAATTCACAAACAACTAGAAACTAACATTTGATACGAGATTCTCGTATGTTTCCAGAGATCTGGTATGTTTTTCATACGAAGCCTCACTTACTTTCGTATGTGATTGGTATGTAGCGATACGAACTATCTGTGATTGGCCGGTTTACTATGAAATACGAGTCGTTCGTGTGTTTTATATACGAGACCCGATGCTAATTGGTCCTCATTCGTATGCGTTTCGTATGAAGAGCTTTTAGTCACATAGCAAAAAATGTGTATTTATTACACATTACTGTCAAATAACTTATTTCAGTAATACCAGTCCTGAATATTTCTTTTTGATAGTGTAGTATTCAATTATGTTAGATTTATTGTGAATTTTATGTGGTATGTCGTCGATACGACTTGCCTGTAGTGACATTAACAGGATACTTGGTTAGCTTTACTTAATGAACCAAGTTGATTAACATCAATTCATTCAAGCGATATCTTACGTGCAACCATGTTGACTTATATATCTCAAACATAACTATTTTTGCGTTCATTAACTATAATGCGTTTTTATGTCGGATTGATAATATGCTTAATACCAAATTGCACAATGCATAATTGTTGATGGTTGAATACTTATTGATTATTTCTGAAGTGCCCTAGACTTACATGTATTAAAATCGAATTCAGTGTTGTAAGTTTGACTATCAAATGTCATTATCTCACTACTTACAAAACAGTAGTAAGTGCCATGCAACATAAGTGTGATCTTTATTGACAAAGGTCCTTATATTAACATATGTTAGACATTCCTTTAACATTGTGCTGGTGTGGCTTTAGTATGCAAAGCATACCGCATTTGAAATAACATACGAAAATCATGCAAATGGATACAGAAATATACCGTAAAAATATTCTGACATGCATCCTTCGTATGTGATAGGTATTGAGCGATTTACAGTGCACCTGCAACTCTCGCGTAATGTACATATCTTGGAATCATTCTGAGTTGCAACTCCAAATATGCCGATAAACCAGCAAAAACACAGGGGACAAGCAGCGAGTATACGTATTTGATATACCACTGTCAGCTGGGGATGAGAGAAGTTTGAGAATTCTCAGTCTATACATCCTTTGACTAATCCTCTTGGTCAGCAGCCTTATGGAGTGTGACTGTCGATAATCAGCATTTTTAGTCACACCTTGTGGTTGTGGATCAGTATTCTCAAAATTCTTAATACACCTACCATTTCAAAATAGAGAAATGGTCAAAATAAGGATTTACGTCTTTCTCGGTTCAACTAAAGCCCATTAATATGAGACCAAGCAGTCATTTGTACCGATTGTGATCATTTAGCGAACTCATTATCAAGCATAGTGGTGTGAAAAATACATATCAATCAATGAAATAAACATGGTGTGAGTGACATTCTAAAAGGAGCGCTGATGAGTGGCATCGCGTGATGTGGACAAGTATTTACGTTTTACCTGCGATTTCCACGACGGAAGAGTTTGTAGGCCTACTCACAGACGTGAGAGATGCGCAGCCTGCTGCATTTCAGAACATGGTCAATTCAGCGGTGGTAGCGTCATGATTTCGGACGGCATTTGGCACGATGGGCTAGTCAAGGCTGCTATTGCCAACAAGGCATCTTTGATGCCTAATGTTGTCTCTTGGAGAATGTGACTCATTTTGTTATTCCAGCAGTATAGGTCTCATCATCCAAGATGACAATGTGCAGCTGCATGAACAACGTGCAACTCTGTGAACAATAGAATTTCAGCTTGCATTATAATGCGAGGGGACCATGCAAGTTGCTAGATATGTGTGAAATGAATTTTTATCATTTAAAGTTATATTTTTAATGCTACTACATTAAAGAAAACAATGGTCCCTATAATTCAAATTGTTACGATTTTTTGTCACGCAGTGTACAGGGTGACTCAAAAGTCTTAATTGGGTTTCAAATAGGATTTCTCACTTAGTATTAACAATATTAATACAAAGTTCATTTTTCGTTGATGTTGTAGAGAAAGAACCAGAATTTTAGTAACAGTTCGCAATTGTGAAAAAATCAAGGTAAAGGTCCAGCCAAGCTTTTCCAATTTTTATCCAATTTTTCAAATGTCATGAAAAACGTTTTTCCATTAAATTTCTTTTCTATTTTTTCTCATTTACTACAGTCACAACTGTTTTATCACGAAATCTGATTGATTGAGTGACCTACAAAATATGTTAGTTATGTATGATGTCACAATGTCGTTGAATTGAAGCATAGGCCTAGATATCTGTGAAAAGAAGGATTTCAAAAATCGTTTAGTACTAGTAGTTGATATTCACTTGTTACTCATAGAAACCATGGTGACGTTATCTGTAGAGGATCGAATTAGCGTTGTGTTGCTAATGGCTAAATATGAATCCATAGCTACTTCCCGACGGCCGATGGCAAATAAATTTTACATCGAAACCACCTTCTGAAAGCACATTCCGACTTGTGTTTAAGAAATTTACCGAGACGGGCACTGTCCAAGATGCTGAGTGAAGTGATCGCCCATCCCTTGCCGAGGGTGATGTTTTGCTTGTCAAGGAAGAGTTTGAGAATAATCCAAGATCGTCAGTACAGGATGCAGCCAATAAGCTTGATATGCCACGTGAGACTGTTCGACGTACTTTCAAGTGAACAATGGCATGAAGTCATTTTATATTTCACGCGTGCATGAACTGCTACCGGATAACTGAACGGTCTCAGTTTTGCGAAAAAATTACTGGCGTTGTGATGATCCCAACTTCATCCATAAACTCTGTTTTTCTGACGAGGATATCTTTCATTTGAATAGCAAAATTAACATACACAACTGTGATTTGGAACCATGAAAATCCACATTTATGTAACGAGATTCCTCTGAAGTCGAAAGGACCGGTGGTCATGGCGGCCATGTTTTGCGACCGGATCATCGGACCTTGCTTCTTTGAATATACATTGACCAGAAACTTCTTATCTTGAGATGTTGAAGGCGATGATAGGCTCCGACTCCGGGTGGCAAGTATATATAGCCTAGTTTTTTTGAAAAACTGGTAACCTGCATCATAGATCATTATAGGATTACCTGAACCTATTTTTAGTGATCATTGCTGCACCACTTATCAATCATTTTCGATGAAAGTTTATCAAATGTGGAAAGTTTATCAATTGAATTTCTCAACATCCAGTTACCTAATCCATGGATTGGCTGAAACGGTCCCATCCACTGGCAAGCTAGGAGCGCAGATCTGACGCCTCTTGATTATTTTTGGTCGGGTCACATCAAGGAAATGGTGTATAACAATAGACCAACGAACAACAAAGGACGGCGAGTGAGGAGTACTTACTGAAGCAGTCCAGTCATTGACGAAAGTCACTATTAATAGGACTTCTTTTGTAAACTTCAAAAACCTTGTAATTCTTAGCACCGAAATTAACGGAGCTCACTTCCAGCATATATTGTAAAAAGGCAAGTCTTTTTGGAGATTCTTCCTTTACATCATAAACAAAAAATTAAGTTCGTAGTGTAATTTCAATTTGAAACCCGAATAAGACTTTTGAGTCAACCTGTGTGTATATATATATATATATTACTGACCATTTTTGGGGTTTCTCTTATTACCTAATTTATGCTGTTCAAAAAAGTCCTCGTAGAAATTTTTTTACTCCTTTTCTAAAGCGATTTTCTATAGCTTCTAGCAATAGTTTGATGTTTCTCTTTGGTACAATTGTAGCACATGCCCGAAACTCTCTCTCAGTCACTCGAATTTTCAAAAATGGCTGCATCCCTGCCTGGTGGGTCCTAATCAATAAAAACGGGTTATCTTATTCTACGCTCGCTCTTGACTAGATATCCTACAGCATCAAAAATTTGAAATATTGTTGCGATAGATAGGGATCTGCTTTATATGATGGTGCAGAAACGGTAAAGAAGGATGAAGAAACGAGGTCAGCAGAGTTATCAAAAAAATCAGTTACTTTTTGGGATTTTCAAGTTTGCAAATATCAAAATCGCAAATTTGCAAATTTGGCAGTTTTAAGTATAGAATACAAACGATATTTGAAAGCATCATCAACATAACAAACGACGGCCGCAGGCCGGATTATGTCATAGGATAATGCTTGAAAATATCGTATGATATCATAGAAGTAGATAATAATACACTAGAATGGAAGTTTGATATCTTGCCTATGTACAATGATGGCACATGGAAAAATCTATGGTTTGTAGGTCAGATTCGACCTAAAGCATCGTATCATAGTGAAACTATTTGCCAAGTTGGTTGTGGAAGTTGTTGACAGCAATTTGGAGGAGTTTCATAAAGAGAATTTTAAGTGAGATGGTGGCATTGTTTTATGTGATATAACCTACTATTCCATGGATTAATATAGTGTGTCTGTTTGTAGCAGTCATTGACAACTATTTTCCAATTTTTCAACACTGGAATACGAATTGAAATTTGGTTCTAAGAGTCATAATCGAAAGTAGTCGATGTACTAGTTGCAAGAACATTTCAAGAATTCAAAGATAAAAATTCTAATTATTGGATAATTTCTCCTTCTAACGGTCAAGAAACCTAGCGTTCTTCTGGAATAAAAACATCGAAAGCTTCTTTAGCTACAGTCATTTATCAGATCAATGAAATGTCGTCGGAAATTTTCAATTAATCACTAAATGACTTATGTGATGTAATGTGATGATATTTTGGAGGCTCATATTCGAAAGCATGCAAAGGTTTTGAAAATTGTTCAAATATATTGAACAAGGGAATCCTTCAAAGTAAAATGAATACTGTAATATTTCTTGGCCTCTGATTTCAAGCTGGACCAATGCATGCTCTGTAAATCGACATTACAAGTTGCATATGTGTCTGATTATACTCTTGATTGATTATAGGAGCGATATTTCAAAATGATGACCATACAGAACATTTTAAAGGATTTCCTTTTTTGTCATCCTGTCGCTGCACCATTTTGTAAATTCACTATTACTTTTGTGTACATGATCCTTAGACAAGGGCAACAATCCAGATCACAAATTGACTTGATAATTGAAAATGCCAACCAGAAAGCAAGAAAGCCAGTCCGCAAAATTTGCTTTTTGCCTCAACTAAGTCCCCCCGGAGTGTGCCATAATTTTCATGCAATTTCCATTCTAGGACTTTCTATGGTATTGTTAATTTCTATGTATGATATCTATCGTAACGCATAGTTTTACCTGTAATTCGGAGTGTGATTTTCAGCATGATATTTTAGTTCTTTGCATTTTTATCTGTGCATTTAAAAAGTGGCTCTAGCACCTACAATCTATGCATTGAATGCATTTAGATATCATTGCAGCTCCTCGTACTAGTGCCAGAACTCAATATCATGCAGGAAATACAGGGCTGGCCAAAAGTAACGCAAAATATAAATGAGCTGTAATTTTCTTATTATGCAACATTTTGCGTAGGATAGAGCATCAGGGGCACTAGCACGTTTGAAGATTTTTAGAATAACAGCAGAAAGTGATACAATCACATTTATTCCAAAACTATATACATGTAAAAGTGCATCACAATAAATGTTTAAAATGACCTCCATTATTTTCGGTGACAAGTTGAAGTCGTCGAACTACATGTAGATGAGACAGTGCAGCAGAGAACTCAGTAGCTGTCAGCATGGAAATCTCCGATCGAATCCTGTCTTTCAATTCTTCGAGAATGCTATGTCATACGTCACACTTCCATAGATATCTGCGTTTGATAGAGAAACTAACAAGAACTGAACGAAGTCAAACACTTCACTTATTCATTCATCCGGATCTCGTGATCACCAATAAACGCGTTGAATATCAATCATATAGTCAATTCAATGTGTGCTTCATGCGCATATAATAGCACATTCTTCGTTTTTGCGAACTGTGATATTGATTCTCGCGTGTGAACGTGATGGATTTGCCTATCAGACCTGAATTTGTTCAACTTTTTTTATGCAAATAACCGAAGTCCAACTGCCACCTTGAAGCTTTCAACACCAAGCACAAGATTGTTCGAAGTGACATTTGATGATTTTTTGGTAAAAATCATGACATTAGTCTTTGTGACTGTCTGAAATACTAAGTAATGCACGAATACCTTAATAAAATCTGAAAATATCAACTTCAGGTTATTCTTTGATAATCCCAAGCAATTTTACTCAGGAAAAAAGTACTTTATGTTTTCGGTCAATGGTTGTCATACGCGAAGAATTGCTCGCATAATCTAAATTGTATATCTACTTTTTACATCTATATATCTATTGATTATAATTCCACGATATCTTGCAGAATTTCAATGATTTTCTATTGAATACATACTTCTTTGCTGTCAGTTTTCTATGCATGCATATATAATCCATAGACTTCTATGTAAAATCCACGGACTCCTAAATATGTAACACCTGGACTGTTAGCTTTTCACATTTTTCACAGAAAGTGTACCATTGGCGAATAACTGTCAATTTACGTAATCACGCTTGTAATCTTTCCATCAATTTTCCTGCTCAAGCTAGACGATGCCTAATATTTATTCAGCATTTGATTGCAAATGTATAATGGCAATAATGAGAAAGGTCGCAGTATAATACTTATTCGCTTCCCCAACAATAACAAGGGAATTTTGAGGAAATGGAACCATTGAAGGATTTCGTCCTGAACAGAGAGCTCCAGAATGTGCTCTCTACACTTTGGGGGAATCCGAAGAAGCAGTCATTAAGAGCCATAATGAAATTCTCCATCTTATTTATCCTTCAAAAACTTGCATCCTCGATCGACGTCAGCAACAGCAACTGAGCTTAGTGAGCGCTCTATCAATGAAATGAAAGCCAAATGAGAACGATTCCTAGAAATGAGTAATGTAAAATCTTTACAGGACATTGCCATGAAATTGAAAGTGACCAACATGTGCATACCATCCAAATTCACGAAAATTTACAATGAATCAACTTCTCTGAGAATGTGCCTTGGCTGTGCATATAAATGTCAAGAAAGTGTCGTTAAAGCCAAGTTACAATTACATTCTTAAATTTATTTGCCAAACCCTCTCAATATGTTTCGGGTATCAAAACTATAGTCATTCTCATGGTCTCTCATAGCCCCTTGAGAATGGCTATGATTTTGATAGCCGAAATATATGGAGAAGATTTTGCAAATAATTCTATGAATATAATTGCAACTTGACTTTACATCAATCTTTTGAAGTGAATCAACTGTTCAGCTGTAGGCTACATTGCTACAAATAAAATGTTCACTCCATGAATTCGCGGTTGCATAATTATCAAGAGCGATAAGACAGTGTTGATCTGTAGCGATGAAGTTATTACGTCTTCCTCACAGGTACTTATCCTCATAGCAAGAGTGAAGCATCTGAAATGCGACAAAAATTATGAGTCGGAATTATGTGTACAAAGATTGCACATTACAGAAAGTAACCGCAGTCTTCGATAGCCTCCAAATCTTTCAAAGTGAACAAACACATTATTCGTGCTGTTTACTCTCTTTAAGTTTTGAAACATTGCCTCTGATGAAATCAATTCAATTACTGATGTTCAGACGTGTAATCCGATGTTGAGAATGTGGCATAATATCTTGCTAATAAAATTGAAATGAAGCATGAAAAGGAGGAATCACGTTCAGCATGGAAACTAATAATCAGATCAAGAAACGACGAATGCCGAGTGCCTTATCTAAAAGACAGATAACATTGAAACGGATAGTCAAAACAGATAGCATTGAAGAATTCTGAGATTGGTATGTCAACTTCGATATTTTAAGAAGTCACATGTGCAAACTTGTAGCCTACATCTGACATACTTTGAGTTCAATTTACATTCCAACATCTATCAGTTTCATAGTAACTGAGTTACTAGATTGCCCCTAGGCTACACTTACCCTGACGACAATTGAACCCTGACAATCAATCAGTCGATTTTTTTTATTTATGACTTCTCAGTGAAATTTACTTGATGATGTGAAATGTTACTATTCACTTTTTATCGTTTGAGATAATTGCAATGCGCGGGCGCTCGTTCTTGAGATAATTTATAGCTAGACAGAGTTCCCGTATGAAATCTCTATGGGAGCTCCCCACATAGCATTAACCACGTTCGCATAGGCCAGGTACACCAACTATGCGAATTATAGGCCTATATTTTGTCAAGGCAGTCAAACATAGTAGATTCCTATGATATTAGGGCCTATATCTCCGCAATGAAATCATATAAATACATTGATAAGAATGCGTATTAATGCCTGATTTACATTTAACATGCGCACTATGAACATAAACCGGTAGCAATTGCACTTGCAGATTTTCTAATTATGAGGATTGTATAGTACCAGTTTGCCTGGGCATAGAATAGAAAGATGTCCTCAGACTTGAACTAAAAGTACAAAATTCCGTGGCAGCAGCAGATCTTTGTGCTTTTTCCCTACAGGCGCTCGTCAATGCGACTTGCAATTTATCGAAGTAAATGTAGCCTAAAATATCTGGAATGGCTGCACAACGGACTTTTCTGTGTTTGTCTATCCTGGCTATGCCATGCGTATGATAATCACAAAGATTACAGAGTTCCAATTCTAGAATTTTTAAGCTAACCTGGGCCATTCCGAGCAGTGACCCTTGTAAGCTGAACCGCAATGTCACAGAATTCTTGTGCTTGAAATTGTTCAAGTCTGAGGATTATTATCTCTCTATTAGATTTGCTAATGTTTTGCAAACGTTATAAGTCTAACAGATTAATTTAATTGATGCATAATTATGCTTACCTCAGGGCTGATAGAAGAAACGGCAAATAGGCTACCAACACTCCTACAGGCATGTTTGATAAAATATGACTGATGAAGACCAAAAGAATCAAAACTGTGAATTAAAAATACTGATAATATGCTTCATAGTACATGCACATGTACATGATGTAGCGCTTGAAATACTTCTATGATGGCAGAATTGCAGTAGAATCTTATAAGTACGTAGATGATCAAGACTCTTCATGACCTGTTTGCGACTTTTCTGTCGTCTGATGTTTCCGGTACTGATTTTTTGTGATTCTGGTCACATGCTTTAAATTTTTATGGAAATTATAATACATTTAATGAAAAATGGTCTAGAAATGAGAAATAATGTAAGCTAGATTAACTGTAAACTTCTAGTAAATGAAAATCATAATATTCAGAATCGCGCGAAAATCGAATCGTTCCCATCACTAGTATAGAATAATATTGTCGTGAATTATCAAGGCAAGCTATTAAAAAAGATGAAATAATTAGATATTGTATTTGATATAGAATATATCGCTTGTCCTGTAACAGGATGGCTAACACAATATTTTCTGGTTTCCAATTTATATTTCATCGAGAATGGATAGGAAAGTCTGGAAAGAAGCAACGATAGTTACACATCATACACACCGAAATGAAAAGAGAATCAGTCATATGGCGGAAATACTACATGATCCCTACGATACATTTATACGATAAAGGCGGCATGTTTTTGAAAGGTAATAGAATTTCGAAAACTAATTTTCAATAAAGTTACATTTCCAACCAGATCAATGTCGTTTCATTAAAATGTAATCAAAGATCAGCTCATTTACAGACATTGTGAAAAGCAACGAGACGGACCAGCTGAAGTCTTGATACAGCATGTTTCAACCTTCTAGATAAATGAATGAAAAACATCAGCTACATCTGAAAAACTGAATCTAGACTTCCTGAATTGTCTTCATATTTTATCAAACTTTCGATAGGCCTGTGAAATGCAATTTGCCTTTAGGGTGAAACAACGTTTTGGTATTAACACCACGAATGAGGAAGCATAAGTCAGACCCAGTTCATCTCCTATAAAATGCTCCAACTAAGATAGAAATTCCATGATGAAAATAATACATCAGAAAAGCATTGCATAGCTAACATCTTGCGAATTCAAAGAGGGAGGGAACAACTTAATAAACATAGCTTTCCTTCTTTCGCGGTCTGATTTTGAAGAACATGGAGGCAAGTGATAAAAGGGAGCAGCTATGAATCTCAAACTTGGTCAAAGCTTGCTCATCAGGAATATGAATTTTAATTGACATTTAATTATTAAATATTAATTAAAAATTTGCATTCCTGATGAGCAAGTTTTTTCTGATTATATAATTACTCAGGATGCCTATTTTCAAAGAAACACACACACACACACACACATATATATATATATAATATATATATATATATATATATATATATATATATATATATATATATATATATATATGTGAATGTGGTCAGCAAATCGTTATTCTTGCATGTTTCATTAAATATAATATCGCAATCAGTCTTGTTAATTTTCAAATAATGATTAAAATGTAATTAAAATAATAATAGTTCTAAAAAGTTTCTTTTCTTCATTTGTTAAAAACTTCAAAATACATTTTGAAAGCCATTTAATTGGAATCATACCGGTACTATATATATATATATATATATATACTAATAAAGGAAAATGCTCCAGTGCTAAATCAACACGACAAGGGATTAACAAGACACTTAAATATCATTTCTTGATTTCTATTCTTTCGCAACTTCAATATGTCATCAAATCCTCCCTGAAAAACTATGAACATGTTACCTACATCCAGTATTATATCTTTGAGCTTTCTGTATAGCATTTTGGTTGAGACTTTTTGAATTTCAACCACAGCTCATCATTTTGTTAATATGTTAGCTTGAAAATGGTCTATGTACAGAAGACCGAAACGTCGCCTTCAATAAAATGTAAATATTTTGCAATAAAATGGTACTCATTCATCATCATCAAAACATTGACAACAGCAGAATTATAACAATATAGAAGAACAGAAAAACTACTGTATAAATGTATCAAATTGGAAAAAGACATTCAATTTAACATCACATGTGAAGAAAACAATTTATTGCCAAATTACACGTAGATCAGTAAAAAGAGTCAACACAAAGAACATCACAAATTAGCAGAAAAATTTTAATCAATCCTTGTAGGCCTTGAGATAATATATATATATACATATATATATATATATATATATATACAGGGTGACTCAAAACTCTTAATCGGGTTTCAAATTGAGATTTCTCAGTAAGTATTTACACTACGAAATTAATTTTTCGCTTATGCTGTAGAGGAAGAACCAGAATTTCCAAAGACCTGCATTTTTAAATACATGCTGGAAGTGAGCTCCGTTAATTTCGGCACAAAGAATGACGCGTTTTTTGAAGTTTTCAAAAGTCTTATTGATCGTGACTTTCGTTGCAGACTGGACTACTTCAGTAATCTTCACTCGCAGTTCTTTGTTGTAGGTTATATTCTTATACACCATTTCCTTGATATGACCCAACACAAAATAATCAAGAGGTGTCAGATCTTGGCTCCCAGCTGGCCAGTGGATGGGACTGTTTCGGCCAATCCATCAATTAGGGAATTGGATGTTGAGAAATTCTCTGAAATTCAGACCCCAATGAGGCTGTGCGCCATCTTGTTGAAAAAACGTAGTCGAAAATAGTCGCAATCTCTTTCATTCCGGAATAAAATAATCCTTCAACATCTCAAGATCTTTCTGGTCAATGTTGATTCAAAAAAGTAAGGTCAGATGATCCGGTCTCAAAACAGGGCCGCCCAGACCACCAGTCCATTCGACTTCAGAGGAATCTCGTCACTTAGATGTGGATTTTCATAGTACCAAATAACACAGTCGTGACTGTTAATTTTGCCATTCAAATGGAAGATGGCTTCGTCAAAAAGCAGTTTATGGATGAAACTGGGATCATCACGTCGTCGGCAATTTCTTCGCAAAACTGAGACCTTGGTTCATAGTCGTCCGGCAACAGTTTATGCACACGTGAAATATGAAATGAATTCATGCCAATTTTTCCCTCCAAAATATGTCGAACAGTCTCACATGACATATCAAGCTTATTGACTGCATCCCGCATCGATGTGCCAATGCAGAAGTTTGATAACCATCATAGCAAGTACCAATCACACATTGATGGAAATGGCTAGCTTACTTTTCTTCTTTATTATCTTTCTTCATTATTTCTTCCTATTTACCTTCCGCTATTAATTCAATGGACGTTAGCGCATTAAGTCGTGTTTTTCATATTTTTTAGGCCGCTCAGTCAATCAGATTTCATGATAAAGTATTTTTGGCTGTATTCAACGAGAAAAAAATTTCAAGCGAAAAAGTCTTTCATGACATCTGAAAAATTGGATGACCTCCATAATATGAGTGAGCTTGGCTGGCCATAATTGATTTTTTCGCAATTGCGAGCTGTTACTAAAATTCTGGTTCTTCCTCTACAGCATAAACGAAAAGTTAAGTTTGTAGTGTAAATACTTACTGAGAAATCTTGATTTGAAACCCGATTAAAACTTTTGAGTCACCTTGTATATATATATATATATATATATATATATATATATATATAATTTCGAGGAATTGAATCAATTTCCGTCAAAGTGCTCAACTGTGAAAGGAGCAACGTATACCCAAAGTTAGGAGGAAAAACTCAGAACTCGGTACTCAGAGTTTCATGTTAACACAATCATCAGCCAAAGCTAAGGAACGAATTTTACAAAGTTAAAATATTGAAGTAAATATGTAATCGGAGTAACCGTGACCTTTACAATTTAAAGAAATATGCACAGTTACAATAGAAGAATATGCATTCGGTGTTTATCGTGACCTTTGCAAAGCAGGACACAAAGAAAGTTAATGTCTTGATAGCAAATACTTATTTCGGTGCCTGCATTTGGAGACAAGTTCATTCCGCTTGTTGAGTAGGTTATCACCGTCGTGGTCCAAAATGAAAAACTTCTCGCTGAGACAGAGGTCGCACCTTTTCGTTACTTGGTTGAAGGGTTTGCAAACTTTTTTTATCCTCCATTTTACTATTGGGCTGGAACCTGCTTCCTTCAGCCTCCAATATTCCTTAGACAGTTCAGTTTCATGCTTGTATTTTTCATGGGAAAACGACTTCTTTCTTTGTGTCCTGCTTTGCAAAATCACGATAAACACCGAATGCATATTCTTCTATTGTAACTGTGCATATTTCTTTAAATTGTAAAGGTCACGGTTACTCCGATTACATATTTACTTCAATATTTTAACTTTGTAAAATTCGTTCCTTAGCTTTGGCTGATGATTGTGTTAACATGAAACTCTGAGTACCGAGTTCTGAGTTTTTCCTCCTAACTTTGGGTATATATATATATATATATATATATATATATATATATATATATATATATATATATATATAAATATATACAGGGTGAGCCGTAAAGGACCGATGAATTCTCTGTAGTAAAAGAAAATATGCTTAGAAGAGTTAGACGGTGCTTATGTGTACCGTAATTTAGCTTCCTTCCATTGACTAATTGAATTAATAGTATGTGATGTGTTTCATGACACATGCGTGCAGATTAATTAGGTGATTTTCGCTCAAGTGTTTGCTTATGCGTTCGTCTTTATTTCGTTCATTATCACGAATGATGGCACATAAGTTGGATGTACAACAGCGAATATTCTGTATTAAGCGATATTATTCTACAAACAACATCTCTTCCGTTTGTCGAACTTTTCAGGAAGAACATGGAAACACTATTAGATGGAATACGGTTAAGGACCTTATCGAAAAATTTGAGGAAACGGGTAGCGTTCTTGATAAGAAAAGCTCCGGTCGTCCGAAATCAGTGAATGTTGCTTCGAGTCAACAAATTGTTCGAGATAGGTTGCATGAACAACCTTGTAATTCAAGCCGGCGTCTACCTGCTGAGCTTCAGATTTCGCGAACGTCCCTAAGACGTATCATTAAAGATCTAGGGTTCAAGATCTGGAGACCAAGATTGCTCCATCAACTTCTCGAGGATGATTATGATCGCCGATTAGAATTCTGTGAACATTTTGAACAGGCTTTCGCTAATGACGTGAATATCTTGTGGACCGACGAGGCCACTATCAAACTCAATGGGCACGTGAACAGACATTATTGTGTCTTTTATCATGAAGAAAATCCTCATCAAGTGTTTGAGAAAAGTGTGAATAGCCCAGGATTGACTGTTTGGGCTGGAATTTGCCCTAATGCTGCAATTGGACCTTATTTTTTCCCAGGTACTGTTACTGGTGAAACATATCTTCACATGCTTGAGACTTTTGCATTACCGACACTTAATGAAATGGGATTGCTCGACGGCGATATGTGGTGGCAGCAAGATGGAGCTCCACCGCATTATGCTCGAAATGTAAGAGATCGTCTGAATGCCGTTTTTCCAGACAGATGGATGGGTCGGAGAGGCCCACTTGAATGGCCTCCTCGTAGCCCAGACCTTTCCCCCATGGATTTCTCAGTTTGGGGAATTGCTAGAGATTACGTGTTTAGCGATAGAGTTGAGGGACTAGAACATCTCAGGGACAGAATCATCAATTCTTTCTCGAGGTTTGATCAAACTCTTTGTTCTGCTATTTGTTCATCTGTTCGTGAGAGGATCCGACAATGTATCGGTGAAGGAGGTGGTCATTTCGAAAATAAGAGAACATAAAGTTCATAAAGTTTACGTGGTTACTTCCTATGTTTAACTTTTTTGCAATATTTGTTATATTCCAATGTTATGTTGTGTTCTTTTTATCGAAATAAACTTTACTTTATTCTGTCACACAATCGTGCTGCGTTTTCTTTTGAATTAAAAAATTAGAATAATGAATTTAAAGATTTGAAGAAATTCATCGGTCCTTTACGGCCCACCCTGTATATATAAAAGAGAAAACAAGTAAAATCCCAAAATGCTCCAATAAATGTAAAATCAAAAATTAATACGAGGAAAAGCCATACTTCCAACCGGTTTCATCCTCTTGAACGAGGGCGACTCATGGAATGATATATTTATAAAATTTAAAGACCAAAAGAAATCTAGATACATTAAAGCATAGATTCATCATAGAAATTAATCAGAATTAAGACTGGGACGAAACGTAATATTATTACACTGACTTCGATGTATTACACGGTCAGAATCTACGAATATGATGCTACGGTATTCTCCGAGCCGAAGGCGAGGAGAATACCATAGCATCATATGAGTAGATTTGAGCTGTGTGATACATAGAAGTCAGTGTAATAATACTATGTGTTCGCTGAATGATATCTCATGACTCCATGGATATATTTCATATTTGAATTCATGAATTTTGAAACAGCTTAATTATCTAAGCAAGCATTCCTTTCTTCACTTTTGACTAATCAATGACATAGGAATGACGTCGAGATTTGTAAACATGTCAGAGGAAGAAGTTAATTCTGATATCGATAATAGAATACCAAAAAGTACTTGGAATAAGATGAGATGGGCATTCAAGCTATTTGTCACCTGGCATGACCACTGGAAAATAAGAATTGACGATAATGTTTTGAAAGTATATAAAAATGTGAAAGAATTTACACCAAACGATCTCAATCACTGTTTGAAGTACTTCTTCGCTGAGGTCAGAAAGGTTGATGGAGATATGTATCCTCCAGAATCGTTGAAAGGCATTGGTGCGATGCTACAGCTATATTTCAATACAGAAATGAAATGGAAAATTTCTATTTTTACGGACATTGATTTCAAAAGTGCTCGTGATTCCCTTGATGCTCAGATGAAAAAATCAGCTCAACGCGGTAACGTAAAACCAAAGAAAAGAGCATTGCCAATTGATCTAGAACAAGAGAACGAATTGTGGGAAAATGGTAGTTTTGGAATTTCAAATCCAGATCAGCTAATCCACACACTTATTTATCTTTTGGGAGTTCATTTGAGCCTTAGAGCGGCTAAAGAACATCATGATATGGAATTTGGAGACGAATCTCAATTAATTCTTTGTAAAGACAGTGATGATAAAGAATATTTGAAATACGTTGAAAGAATGTCAAAAAACAAGCGTTATGGATTAAAATGTGCCAGAATGGACCCCAAAGAGACTCGAGTTTATCAGAACACGGACAACCCAGATCGATGTGTGATCAAATTATATAAAGAGTACATTCGACATAGACCAGATGGTGCGTGCAAAGCATTTTATCTGACGCCCTTACAGAAACATCAAATAAAAGGAGCTGTTTGGTACAAACGCTGACCAATGGGGATTTATAAAATTGAAAATACCACTAAAACGTTGATGAAAAATATTGCAAAAGACAGCGAATTCTTTACGAACACTTCTTTACGACGCACTGCTAAGACTCGACTTGTACAAGGCGGCATATCCAAGGAGGTTGCAGCACTCAAAACAGGTCGAATCAATGAAAAAGCAGATAGTGCCTACATTCATGCCGAGGTATTCGAGAAAGATATGTCGAAAGTGCTGTATGGATCATATGAAGCTACAACAAACAATGTTGTATCTACAAACAACACAAACACACAAGAAAACAAGTCTATCAATTTTTATGGATGTACTTTTAACAATTGCACTTTATGATGTGTTACTCTATTATTTGTATTGGGTTGGAAACTAAGCTCAGACTCATCTCGTAATTATTAATAATTTATTAGTTATCTGTAAGAGTGTATTAGTGGTTTAGAAGTCTAAGACAATTCCGTCTTCAATTTTTTGAATCTGGCACATCTAGCTCTCATGGAGCATTTAAGAGCTAATTCTTTTCGCTTCGGTGAGTCAGAACTTAGTTTTCAATCATAGTACTGTTTCAATCGTTAAAGTGTGTTATAACACATTACAGGTAATCTACTCCCAGGTAATCTACTGCAGTAGATTACCTGAGAAAGATATTGTAGTTCAAAATATACATGTTGAATATGGATATCTAAGCGTATTTTACTCAATTATAATCGACCGCCTAATTGCATTAGGGGCATAGCACATGAGGCGAATACATAGAAATGAAAATCTGCTCCTGCCGCTCTCTGTCTATCTTAGTGGCAGAGGCACACAATTCATAAATAGGAGCCGCTGAAAACATAGGGTCTTGGTCTTTAGCACACGACGCAATATGCTGGCTGACCTTCAGCACTCTGTAGTTGGCATGAGCTATTTGCTGACGGTGAACAGTGAGTCGGTTGCGGAATTAGTCGCCACTTTGACCGACGTAGTTCGCATTACATCCGTTACAACGTAGAATATAAATGATGTTCTTTGATAGACAATTCATGTTTCTCTTGATTTCAAAATTTGTTAATTTTTTGTTGATCATGATATTGATATGTTTTCCCGTTATCAAAATAGGGCAGCAACCGCATCTCGGTTCCTCACACTTAGTGATGCCGTGTATTGCTGGACGATTGTTCTTGTTCAATAAATTAAAAAGAGATGGAGGTTGTTTTCATGATCTAATGAATTTATATCTCTGAAAAGGTTCCATTAGGCTCAAGCTGGTACTGATGGGCTTAATAACTTTGTTATAAATGTCTGGATTATTTTTATTATAGGTGCTCACAAAAGGAATTATCTTAGTAGTACTATTTTCTTTTCGAACTGGGGACGTTTCTTCTCTTAATGCTCGAGAAATTCCATTGTCAATTACGCCTTGAGGATATTTCAATTTTAGAAGTTGTTTCTTTAATTCACGCAATTGTTTGCTACGATTTATTTCCAATGAGACAATTTTGATGATCCCTTTTGCCAAGGCGTAAGGAATATTCTTGATAACGTGTCTCGGGTGATTGGAATGAAAATGAATATAATTTTGTGTATCTGTCTCTTTTCGGTACATGTCGGTTTCCAAAGTTCCGTTCTCCTTGTATATCAATACATCCAAAAAGGTGACACTGCTGGAACTTTGATACGATGTGAATTTGATGTTCTCGTGGAGGTTACTTAAAATGTCATTGAATATCTTTATATTACCGAAATCCTTATTCCAAATAAAAAAACAGTCATTTATGTAACGTGTCCACCTTTCTTGTATGATATTGGCGACATCGTTGTTGAATAATTCCTTGACTTTTACGTATAATTTTGTTTCTAAATATCCCATGACGAGAATGGCGTAAGTGGGTGCCATCTTAGTACCCATGGCGGTCCCAGATGTCTGTAAGTACACTTGGTCTTCAAATGAAAAGAAATTATTTTCTAATACTAATCGCACCGCAGCCAGAATAAAGTCTTTTGAAAACCTTTTATCAATAAACTCGCTTATCTCAGATAGCCAGAATCCAATCGAATCTATTCCCAGAGATATAGGAATATTTGTATATAATGACGTTACGTCATAAGTGATCAGAATCAAATCTTGAGTATCATGACCATTACTTTTAAACTTCTTGATATTCTCTAAAAAATCAAAGGTGTCTCTGCAGTAGCTAGGTAAGAGGGGAATCAAGGGCTTCAAAATATCTTCAACGAATTCGCTGAGATGAGATGTCGGAGCAAAAGTGCTTGAAATTATTGGTCTGAATTTAAGAGTTTGATTAAGGTGGTTTTGTCGTAATGCAGTTATAATTATCTACACGCATTTTACCGAAGAAATCCTGATGCTTGTGGATTTTCGGCGATCCGTATATATACTCGTATATGGCATTTGACAGTCAAATCGAGTGAGATATTCTTTTTCATTTTTTGTAAAGCCGCAATCCTTGAAGTTATCCATCAAACTTTTTATTTTCACCAAGGTGTTGTTAAGACTATATTTTCAACAGGGACATACGTGCTCGTGTCGGTCAGGTGCTCTGTTAACATTCTTTCACGATAGAATGCATAATCAAGGATAACAGTCGCACCACCTTTGTCCGCCTTAGTAACATGTATGAGATCATCATCTTTCAAAAGTTTTAGACGATTACGTTCAGACCTTGACAAATTGAATTTTGGTTGAATAGAATCACTTTTTAAAATGTTAACTTTGTCCATGGTTAAATCGATAAGCGAATCAAGTTTATCATTCAGCCCTTTTTGTGGGGTAAACTGAGAATTAGAATTTTTGTATTTCTTCATTTCATGATCTTCATTGTTCTTAAAAAAGTCCTTCAGTCTCAGATTTTGGCAAAATCGATTCACTTCGCCCTCCATTAGCTGCAAATTTTTGTTTGGGTTTGGTACAAATTTGCCTCCTCTTGATAATAATGTCTTAGCGTTAGTATCAAAGCATACTGAAGAAAGATTGAATGTAGAGACACCTTCAATGTATTCATTGCTCTATACACATTCAATGTATAGAGCAACATTGGCATATGAACTTTACCTAGCATACCTTAACTTTACCTTTTTAGAATGCAAACATCTAGTACCAATAGACTCTCAAAACAAATTCATTGGACCGAAGACTGATGGACGTTCACATGCCAATGTTGCCAAACCTCGTCGAAATGATGGTACATGAGACAGATGGTAATGATTTGATGGTTTAATAGACATGAACAATTCGGATTCTTTTTTGTAATCAAAGGTGTCTCTACATTCAATCTTTCTTCAGTATGCTTTGATACTAACGCTAAGACATTATTATCAAGAGGAGGCAAATTTGTACCAAACTCAAACAAAAATTTGCAGCTAATGGAGGGCGAAGTGAATCGATTTTGCCAAAATCTGAGGCTGAAGGACTTTTGTGAATTGATGCAGCCTATGATGTTCCAACCGATGAAATCAAATCTGCGTCACAAATGTTTTCATCTGCATCTGAATGTTTCGTGTTGCTTTCCTTTTTCTCTTGTGAATATAATTTTACTTTTCAGTGATTTGCCGAAAGCCGAGGAACTATTGTATAAATGCTCAATATACTCGAATGCAATTTATACAAAGTATCTGCTGCTTAAGACTGGAGCGTCATTCATCATCAACAAAAACAGTCATTTACGTGATACATCAATAATTTAGTGACAACATTTCAGAATTTGACTATTTCTTCATAAATTGTTATCTCAACACGGATCATCAAATACTGCTATTGATCACAGAAGGAAATACAAGGGAATACTCTGATGTAAGAAGAAAATGAGATGTTAGGATATCAATAAAAAAATTTTAAATTTCACATAGGATGCTTTCATAATCAGATTAAAAAATTAGGACTAAAATAGTATATAATGTAAGTAAGGTCCATCATGTTTCCCACATACATTCATAAATGGAAATCTAAAACTGATCAATGAATGTATGTACAACTGGTCATCAACAAGAAAATGAAGCATTTCTAGATTCGATACAAAGATTTTCAGATGTTCAGTGGGCAAAAGTTTGTAAACACGTTCATAACACAGTACATGAATGCAATCATCAGTCCCCCCTTAAATCGTATAGAGTGGCTTGTAGTCGTATATTAAGTACCTTAATAATCAATTAATTTCTATGCCAAATCTAATCTAGCATTTTAACAATAGAAATTGATCTTCATCTCATGTTTTTGTCTTCCAGATGTCTACGGATAACTATGTAATTTTTCACTACTTCATAGTTTTGACATAGCTATTCAGTCCCTTCCATTCAATATTTCAATACTATTCTGTTGTCAATTGCGATATCAAATAAAACTGCTTATAAGAGCTGGCGAAAAAGTAATATCATAGCTGTCGCCACAAATCAACCATTAATTCCATACTTCCCTTATATAGTTACTTTGATCCTAACAAGATGGCAACGGTAAGGTACACAGTATTCACCAAGAGATTCCACAATTCTGAGGTTGCGGGAATTGAGATTTCGTGGCCTAAATGATTCATCATGAACTTGCATCATCGAATTTTCGTAACATCTGGAAGTACATCCGTTAATTGGGACAGTCGTGATTTTCAAAAAGCTTCATTTTCATGATATATACAAGTAAATAGTTTAAAATGAGTTGATGAATAGAATTGAATAATGCTCTCCTACCTACATGTATAGTTATATAGATTAATTAATTACATGGCATTCTTAAACTATTTTTCTTTCCATAGTTACACTGACTAAAATAGGACAGGTAAAATTCAGAAATTATGATTGACAACATGCGGTATTGATCAAAATTCGCCCATTTCGGTGCACTGGACAGATAACGGACCCGGTGCATTGCTGCACCCTTATCATAATACAAAATGTATTTTCATCATTCAGACGTTACATTGATCAATTATTGTGCAGAATGTTGTTAAATGTATCAGGAGTAGAATCTTCATTTTAGCCACATTGCTGATTCCACATGAATCCGTCCAAATATCCCGGAACTATTGATGAATTAGCACCATTTTTTGAATCGCCGTTTACCATCGTTCCACATAGCATCAACATGTAGGTGTTTTGGTTACATAACCAACCGCATTGACAGCAGGTTGGTGGATTGATTATCTGAAGTATCTTGTGTTTGTGCTGAAAACATGCCAACATGCATCCCATCAAGTAATACACGAGTGGTTGATGGGAATTGTGAGCATCTATGCATCATTCGATTTCTATATAAGTTTACGGCATGGGCTAGGACAACTTTCTGGTGAAGGAGAAGTTTCTGATGGAGCGTATCAGTTCTGATTTTTATTAATCTCTATTCAAAATGATCTTTAATCAGATATTTGAACAATTTTTTGTACTTTGACAATACATTTCGCTCGATTATGGAAATAATTGAGCAGCAATTTGCGTAATAACATATTCAAGATATGGGATGATTTCACAATAAATAGGCTAGGGAACGCTTGATTCTTACATTTTTAATTTTGGCTACAGTATGCAATTCCAGAAACTCTATTTGATCACTCTTTCTCTCTTTATACTCTATCGGAAGGATTTCTTTGAGTCAAATTCCTGTAATTTGAGTCACAGCGCGAAGACCATGTGCATCGTCGAGTGTTTTTTACTTGATAGTAATGAGACTGAAATGATACAGATCATTACCACAAAGGTTATATAAAAATTGTTTTTCCTTGTACTTACATTTGAGCGGAAAAAACGACATGGTAAGATAATGCACATTTCAAAAAATTGAAAATTGTAAGTGAAAATGAATGTTTAGTTACATAAACAATGCAAGAGATAAATGATCGTTGTAGGTGCTTGATGAAAAAAATGACATGAAAACAAGACCAACATTTTCTCACTAAATTCGAGCACAAAAGGTCTGTTATCATGGAAGTGTAGATCTCGAATCGCTGAACCCGAAAATCAAATTCTTATCTCGTTCGATCAGGGATCAAGCTAAAAAATGAAAAAAGTCACATTTCTTAACAAATTCACGCACAAGGATAAGATTTACATTAAAGTCATCTTTGTGTACTACATAATCGCAATCTATACATAAGAATTACAGACTTCATTCCTTAACGCATTTAAGAACGATTTTTTGTCTGGCTGTCGACCGATTTCCCCCAGCAACGGTCCTTAGCAGCGACTAAAATGCATCTACCGGTATATTTGCTTCTTTTGAGGCTAGTCTCACCAAAGTTTGTGCACTTATTGTTGATGATGTGCTTTAGAAATAGACCCCTGCGCCGACGGCGAACGCCGCCGGTCACTTCTTCGGCGTCGCGCCGGCGGAGACATTTTAGCTTTATTTTATGCATCAACTGTCTCCACTGCATTTCTAACTGGAACTTAGGAACATATCGTTTGTTCTTGAGGAAAAGTTCAAATATACTTTCTAGTTGGGTATAACCAAGCGAGCAGCCCTACAGCTACTAGACCTATGTTTGGTTTGTGATTTTTCTAATGGTGGTATTCATTTACCACAGGAACAAAGTTGTCGGTGAATAAGCTTGTATGGGTATCGATCGGTCAAGTTATAACATTTTCACTTTGCTAGAATTCAATTGTAGGATGTACATTTATATTGCGTGTACCGTACAGTAATGAAGCCGTGATGTCATGCAAATAATTCATCGGTTACTCACCGTTATATAAGGGTGTCGTATTTCTGTTAATTACACAAAAATCACAATGATTGCTTGATTCCTTAGTAGATTCCGCTAGTTGAAATAATGCTAAATAAGTTAGCTTTCGCTGTTTTGTAAAATTCTCATATTTTTGCTTCTAAACTAACGTCCAGCAATCATTTTGCCACCCCGACTTAATCAATAAGTGATACATCACACCGGTCGGTCGCTGACGGTAAGCTTGTCCATATATCGATCGAGCAAACTTCCCTAAAGTTATTACTTTGACGCTTGGTGGTTTAGCTCAAAGAATTGTTCAACCAGATTCAACCTCAGACCTATTTTTAGCCCTTCTCGCATCTATGCGTCTACCAACGAGCACCGAATCGATAAGATTCTGGAAACTGGTCTATGAGGAATGAGAATTTCTCTACGCAATGCACGTTTGAAGAAGTGAATACCGATTGCTCAGTACATCTGTTTCAAAGACTCGAAAATGTCTCAAGGACTCGACAGCAAGTATAAGATCTAACTGTGCAAAAAAGGCTCTAAATCATCATTTGCATGGAATTACTTTGGAACTTTATCATCTTCCGAAGATGTTGACGTTGAAGAATTCACAGATTTCGTTTTTGTAAACACTTTGGTTTTTGTGACGCCTGCTTGAAAGAAATCTCATCGTCCGCAGTACTTAGTGATGCGCCAAAGTATAAGAAAACTGTCTCGACTGGGAACCTCCTTCATCATCTCGAAATGAAACACAAACTGAAACCGAAACAATCGTCTACGGAGAAGTCAGCTGCATTACTTGCATCTTATTTTGAGCCTGTAAGTAATCCGACCACGAAAAAAGGCCTAGTGACATCTAAGTTGCGGCCTGTTGACGTAGCATTATGGCTTTGTCGAGATCTATTTTAGTGGTGTTTGCTGCTACAACTTAAAGCTATATTTTGTGCTTATAGTTTACTGATGTTTAATGCATAGGCTAACTACATGTATATGTAGGTCCGTGAATTGTGCCGACTGGGTAGGCTATATGCATCACAACATTTTCAGATGGTGAATATTTACCGAATTCTTCTGTACTAATTTTAATCAGTAATGAGATTTAGACTATCCGTTTTTTTCGAATAAGCGAAGGATAACGAAGAATGGGCCTATACTTAGATACTGAGGAGAGATCCGACTTCTATTCTCATGAACTCAACAGATGTACGCAGATAAACGCCGTCGCCGATTAAAATTTATCAGCGCGCCGAAAACGCCGCCACCGATAACTTCGGCGGAAGCAAACGCCGCCGCCGATGAAAAATATATCGGCGCAGGGGTCTATTTAGTAAACCCACACAATCAATTTAACATTTGTGCTGTTTATGATATAGGCATCAACGCTCAAATTTGGCAATCTTTTCCAAAAATTGCGAAAATCGCAAACTTTGTAGCTGAATACTTAACTTCAATGGAATTTTGAAAGCAATTTTCTTTCCAAAAATTGCAAAAATCGCAAACTTTGAAGCTCAGTTCCCAAAGAGGTACCTTTTAGGGCATCATCAATAATGCATGTAAGACAGATAAGTGACAAAAAGACTATACTATGCCTTTTGACTTCCTTTGGGGGATACTGACACAAAAGACATTTTTTTTAAAAATGTTGCTTTTTCAAGCTACTTATTAATCAATAATCCACGAATGATCATTCTAATCGCCTTTTCCATGCCTGTTCTGCTACATGGGATAAATATATATTATTTCACACCAATTGGCTTCTTCATGTTTCGTTCTGTTGGATTACATTATATTGTATATATATATTCGTATATTTGGGCAGCAGATTGTTATTGAGACAAATTTCGTTGAAAATAGTATTGTTTTGTGTCTTAACACACTGTTTAAGACATTTTTCAGTCTTTTCTAGAGTTTTTGATGCAATTATGACCATTTTCTAATCAAAAACTTCATTTTTGCGACGTTTCGTTGTATTCTTACAACATTTTCAAGCAATAGTTTCACAGGAGTAATGCAAAATGGTAAAACGAGATAGCGTGTGCAGTATTTATCAAAGCTAAGATAGACCTTTAACAGGATTTTCAATATTCACAATAGTTTATTTTTTCAAAGAATCTGTAACTGTAAAGATAGAGTCTTATATCGTTGGTTAATTATTGGCTTACGGAGTTTCATAAGTAAAGCCTCGGCGAGCTTTAACTCAAAGGCGGTGTGATAACGTGTGATTGAACACTGCAAATCGCTCAATACCAATCACATACGAAGGATGCACACCAAAATATTTTTTCGGTATTTATCTGTATTCTCTTAGTATATATTTGTATGTTTTTCGTATGTTATTTCAAATGTGGTATGCTTTACATACTAAAACCATACCAGCACAATATTAACAGAAAGCATCAATCATGTCCAAAGTATGTTGATTTAAGGCTTTTTGTCAATAAAGATCACACTAATGTTGCTACTGTTTTGTGAGTAGTACGATAATGATATTCAAGCGTCATACTTTCAATAATGAATTCGATTTTAATACACGTAATTCTAAGGCATTTCATGAATAATCAATAAGTATTCAACCTTCAACACTTATGCATTTTGTAATTTTCAAAATAAGCGTATTATCAATCCGAAATAAAAACACACTATAATTCATGAAAGCAATAATAGTTATGTTTTAGATATATAAGTCAACATGATTTCATGAAAGATATCGTTAATATGAATTGATGTCTTTCCGCTTAGTTCATAAAGTAAAACTAACGAAACGTCCTGTTACAGTTGCTAGACAAGTAGCATCGACGACATACTCGTGGAGCATAAAATTCACAATAAATCTGATCTAATTAAATATCACTCTATCAAACAAAACATATTCACGACTGGTATTACTGAAAAAAAGTAATTTGACAGTAGTAAGTAATACATATAATTTTTTGCTATGTGACTTAAAGCTGCTCATACTAAACACATACGAGACCAATTTTCATCGGGTCTCGTATATAAAACATACCAACAACTCGTATTTCAGTGTAAAACAACCACTCACAGATACAAATAGTTCGTATCGCTACATACCAATCACATACGAAAGTAAGTGAGATTTCGCATGAAAAACATACCACATCTCTGTAAACATGCGAGAATCTCGTATCAGATGTTAGTTTCAAATTGTATGTGATTTTGGTATATGTTTGTATGTAATTTTCGTATCCAGAGATTTACAGTGAAGTTGTAAATGAACGTATGTTTGTGATCTTCATTCTGTGGGTTTGGCGATAATGTTCTTTGATAGTACCGTTGTTTTGGTGCTGCTTGCATCTAGTTGACAGAAGATTTGTCGTGTAGCCGATGTACGAAGCGGCTTTACATCCGAGTAGTGATCCCATGGCAAACGGAAGGACAAAATGTGGAATGATGAGTCAATATGCTGACTCAGCCCCCCCCCTCTGGAAGGAAGGAATGAGGTGAGGGACATGGCCAAGGATGTGCTGGAAGGATGGGTCCGAGAGGAGGAAACTGTTCCCTCCCCCCCTCTGGAAGGAAGGAAGGAGGAACCTCTGAAAAACGACAGAGTTAGAAAAAGGTAGGTTTTGGACGTTTTGGGGTGAGAAAGGTCGTATTTCGGGCAGAAGGAGGGCTTGGATGGACAAACGGAGGGCAGATTCGGATTCTACGTAAAATGTTGGGTTAGGCAGGTTGTTTTCAGCTCAATCGGAGAGAAAAAGTTCTGACCCCCCCCTCTGGAACGAGACTTCGATCTTGGCTTGTAGGAATGGTATAAAGTCGTGTGATAGCGCGTTTGAAAGTTAAGAGTAAGACGAATTCAGTGGATGAAACGGCGTGTCTCTACGTTCGTTCGTTGAGGTGTGAGAGTGACTTTAAGATTTTTGACCATCACCGAAAAACGACAGAGTTAGAATTTTTACGAAAATGGCTCTAGCGGGTGAACGAAGCTTCGGATGGGAAAACGGAGGCCAGATTCGGATTCTACGTGCAATTCTGCATCTAGAGGGTGAGTTTCAAGTGAATCGGAGAGAAGAAGTTCTGACCCCCCCTCAAGTCAGACTTCCAACTTTGGTTCTAGAGATGGTAGAAAGTCGTGTGATAGCGCGTTTGAAAGCTAAGAGTGAGCCAAATGCAGTGGAAAGCATCGTTTGTCCAAGTCTTCCTTGGTTTAGGTGTGAGATCAAAATGTTGAATTTTTGAAAATCGCGAAATGGTGAACTTTGGACTTTTTCGTGAAAATGTTAAATTGTAGCCTACTTTGGTGACGACTATCTCAGGAATGAAAGTGAATGAAGAGCTCCGGTTTTTTCAAAGTTTTTTTTCAGTTTTTTCAACTCGGCTTCTGGTAATCGTAGAGAGTCGAGGGATGGTTTAAATGAAAGGTGAGAGCGAGAAAACGTGACTGTCACAATTTGAAGTCAATCGGAGCACTAGAACCGGAGATAGAAGTGTTTAAATTTTTGGATGATTGAGATTACGTCATCAGCTGATCGCCACAAACTATATAGGCTGGGAACCGAATGAGAAATTTCATTAAGACGAGAGAGATTGTCAAAGGTAGGTTGTCTCTCCGGTGCTCCGATGATAGCATCGGAAATTCCAAAATCAGGTTTCCGTAGGAAACTGACTTAGAAAATTTCATTGCTGATATCAGCTAAGGCGTCAGACTTATAGGTTAGCCAGGAGATGACCTTAGTCTCCAGGCCATAAAAGACTCCAAAACTTTAAAGGCTTGTAACTTTGCTTCTACAAGTCCTTTTGACTTGATTCAAAAAAGGTTCGATGGCTATTGATCAGACCTATATTTACAGACTACTTATAAAATTTCATAAGTAGTAGTCAATGCTGAAAAATTTAAATTTGCTATTTTTGGAGGTTTTCTGGGGTTTTCGACCCTGCCGAAGTCAATGAAGGCATGGATAAGTGTGTACGAGCAAGTCTTCTGAATGAACGAGTGGTCTCGACCAATCTGAGCTCAGGAAAATCATATATAACCAGTGATTTGACATTTATTTTCACATTTATCTTTCACAAGGTGAGTGTCGGTGGCTCTGCTATCAGGCCTCCACTTATCAAACCGAAGTGCATGGCACGGAGATGTTCAGTGTGATACTTCCTGTTGGTGGGCGTCCTTTCGAGGTGGCGGGTGCTGCCATAGAGGGATTGTGTTACATGGGGCTGAGACTTCATTGATCCGACTCTCCAACGGTCGTTGTGGTCTCTTCTCGACGTGATGCATTCTCTCGCCAGGTCAGAGTACTTTAGCCATCTGCCACAGGTTACTTTATACCATCTCCATTGCACTAAAGGTTGGTGTCTTAGGACATTTCCTATCAAACCCCTCTACAACCTGTGGGTCCTGCTATCAGGCCTCTTATTCCCTCTGCTATTAGGGGTGGTGCTACTTTATCCATTCTGCCACAGGTTACTTTATAAGATCCCGAGTGACTCAATTGTATGGGATTCCCATACATAATTTTCTATGGTATTTTTGGACCTTTTTTAATGGGACTGAAAGGGGTTTTCTACGGGATCCCCTTAAAATCCCTTATGAATCCCATGCGATATCCCATAGAAATCCCTTTCATTCCCAGTGCAAAAAACCCTTTCAAACCCATAGAGAAATCCCTTATAGCATTCCCATGGAGTTATGTCATAGGAATTTCATAGACAAATTAAAAAAGCCTTCGATTTCCTTAGATAAAAGTAGTTACATTTGAGACTTCCCTAGCACGAAAATAATACGATTATTAAAAAGAAAAAGTGCAACATTTCCACATGATATGCATTATGTGTATTCAGGACAAATTTTGTTTTTTCAGAAATTTCGCTTCAGTATGTAACTTTTTGCACACAATTGTCTGTGTTTCGGCTTTCACTTTGCCACACCAATTGGCACCGAAACCTGAAAATAATGAAACGATAGTTTGAATGAAATGCATGTACAATCCACTGTGGTATATGGCATGACATTTATATGACATAGCTACATAATTATCGTAGTTTTCTGTGAACGGTCTTATTCAAATGATTCGTGCAGACAGCTGCTGTTGTTGCTGATTTCGCATATCACCTAAAATCCTCTCCAAACATATTGCATTTTCAGATTATGCTACATGTATGTACATGTTCATGCACCACAGTGAAGTCGAAAATCACTAATTACGTAGTACAAAAATTTCATCCGGCTATTTTCGAAAAAAAGGAAATGATGAATTTTACAAGTAGGCCTATGAAAAGAATGAATGCTTAAATGTAGAATGCATATCGGCCTATTAATGCAATGTGAAATTGTATAAACACCAGCAAGAATAAATTAATGTGTGATAACCAAAAAACTTCCCATGAAAGCGATTTAAAGAGCTTCTAATTTAATGCACAGTACTGCTGCCGTACAAAGATAAAATAGCAACCGACATTTTGATGGTTGTCATTTGAAACAATCTTCTCTTTTTGTGTTGCATTTTGATTTTGTTGATGTCTGATACTCAAATATGCGAGTACATTTGTTGCATTGAATTGAATTTTTATCTGAAAGTAAGGTACAAAAGCCGTAAATTACCGGTAATGTCAGTTATGTTATTTCACTTTTGGATGTCAGACTGTACATGTAAGTATAATCAAAGTGATGTGTATTATGTAAATTACCGCTATACATATAATATATATATATATTTACTAAAAATACGGTATAAAAGGAAAATGTATGCCGTACAATTAAAAATGCAAGTATACATGTAAGCCACTATGACTGTGGCTTCACCAGCTAGGAATAAGATAATATACTGTTATACGATGGCTATGCGTGGCTATGCGCATAAGAATCCCTCAGCTTCGCTTCGGGATCAGTAGATTCAATTTCGGTAGTCAAAATATTCATTGCCACGCATAACCATCGTACGGTATATCAGCATTCTATCATGGTATCATCTAATAATCATTGTCTTTCATGTTATTCAGTAAATTGTAATTACCGGAATTTTGTACCGGTAGCCTATCCGTATGTAGGCCTAATGGATCTATTAAATGAGAACATTCATTGTGAGACATTATAGAAAGATCAAATTGATCTCATGAAGTTAATTTTTAATATTTGATCAATATACTGATTCGACGAAAGTGTTCAAGCGTACTCAGAACTTTAGACAGTTGTTTCAAGCACGGTATCCATTTTACGGTTAACCTAACCTACATTGTTGAACAGCTCATCGAACTCACCGTTCCAATTTCAACATTATCCTCTTGAGGAGACATTCTTTGCTTTTTGAAACCAAAAGATCATCAGTGTTGGATGAAAGCTTGCAAGAGGATTGCGATTGGGAGTAGAGAACGTGGGATATCTGCTTACCGATTCTTCCTCATCAACCATTTCCAAAGTACATGTATCATCTTGAGAAGACTTTCTTTGCGTTTCATAAGACGAGGGATAATCATCTGTGTTGACTGAAGGTTTTGCAAGATTGCGATTGGGAGTAGAGGACGTGGGATATCTGCTTGCCGATTCCTCCTAATCAGCCGTTTCCATCCTGAAATCCTGGAAAGAATAAGACAATGAATTTGCAGTTGCCTACATGTAGGCCAATGGCATTTTTCTATACGCCCGATAGACCTAACAATTGAATATACGAATGATGATTTAACTAACTCAATTTTTGAATGCAGTAATTTCATCTTGTAACAATTTAATATGTGTGTAGAGCAACATTTACTGAACTTAAAGTGCAAAATACCAAAATAAGACTAAGTATCGAATAAAGCTTACTGTTCCAGGTTTGAAATCAATTGATTTTGCAGCAGACACAATTTTGTAAAAAATAGATTTGTGTGATTACATGTAGGCTTAGATTGTAGAGCAACAACAGGTAGCCTATAAATTATTTTCAAACATACTAATTTCATACTATTTTCAAACAGCTCATCAGTGATTATACAGTATTGGCCTAGTCTATTTTCATAAATGGCTCTAAAACTTTTTCAACGTGAAGCTTAAAAAAAAGAAAATGGGTTATACAACATAACATACCGGTATGCAAAATGTTTACAATGTTGCCGTAGTAATCTTACTTGTAATTGCATACAGCTAAGACTAGGAAAAGTTAAGTATGTTCACAAATATCATTAAATATTTGCATGTTATTCAAGGATATCATGCAATAGTGTCCCATGGATTTCTATATAATATTCTATATCGGGATGAGACACTACCGATATCTACATACATTAGTAGTCCTGTTTTGAAGACAGTTGATTGTTAAGTATCACGATTATGCTTTCTCAAAGTGACTTTCAAATGTGTTGTCGATGGTTGTAGCACAAATTGTAGGACCCAAATAGAAAACAACATGATACTACATGTATTTCATTTCATTGTTTCCTAAAAGAAACTGAAAGATTCAGGAAAATATTGGCTGCAAAATATTCGAGAATCTGAAGAGGGAATTTGGAATCACATAATATCAAGAACATCCACTCGCACAACTAGTGCATGAATGTTTCTTTATATCATTCCACGAGCTATACTGATGGTTTTGATAGAGGATAGATTGTGCATTACGCAAATGACTGAAGTCGTAGAATTTTCAGGGTCATCCATTTCAAGCGTTCTTAACAAAAAACTTCTGCATCTTTCGAATACAGACTTGGACGGATAGCCTATACATCCAGATTTCCATACTGATATGTAATTTTTCATACAACAACTGACGAATCATTTCAGTATAGAAAATTTAAATGGATGTCCAATTTCAAATCATCGCGATGAAAGTTCTTGCCAACAAGTGCAAAGAAGTTTCCGAAAACATTGTATTAGCTCTTGTGGATAGGATTTTTTCGGGCCTTCTTTACGCGGATTTTCAATAAATTCCATGCTTTTATGGTCATGTCCATCAGACAATTTGTTGGTACAATAAAACCATCGCGAGAAAATACAGCAAATAATCCTGTTCATCTAAGTTGAAGCAGTGTCGGATTACTTGATTTGAATCAAATAACACGAAGGACTGCAATTTTTAATGATGACTTTTCTGACTATAAATCCATCTAAGCTTTACATACAATGACTTTCTTCTTAAGTCCTAGTTTGTGGGTTCAGGCATGATTGAAAAAAATCTCGAGAAAATCCAAATTAATTGATTCTGAGCGATCAGCAGCAGCGTTCAAAGCTTTGGGACACTTCAGAATGCTTAGAAAGGCAATCATTTTTCTCTTTCTGCATCAGTTACATCCTTTATAGACATCAAATTTTTTCCACATGCAGACTGTCGATGCCAGCTGAAACGGCACTCGAATGAATTTGTCCGAAGAGGACATACTTATAACCACAAAAAGATATGAAACAGTAATTACACTCAAAGGGTTTTGATGGACTGGATCATGTCGTAAAATGACTCTACTCAGGCTACGAGATTTTGAGACCACCCAAGCTTCTAGCATGACAACAAGGAAACGTTCCAGATAATGAAGTTTACAATTTTGAATTAATTTTATGAGATCGGAATGCTCACTTCGTTTATGAAGTCCTATCGTTGGAGTCTTTACATTAATCACGTCAATAAAACAACGGAAAATTTGGAGCGCTACCAAAATGTCAATGAAGTTGTATTGCTCCATTGCTTGAATGGCTAATTCGTGTAAGAAAGAATGAGTTAAAAGAGCTGAACTTTTCTATATTCCATTTGAAGCCAAAACTTTGTTGTACAACATAATTATGTGCCATTTTTAACTGTCTTGACTTTTCGATATAGTAGAGTTCCTTGATATCAGACGACTTTCCTAGAATGGAGTTGCCATAAGTGAATCAACTGGGAGAAAAAGGAATAACAAATTCACCGGATTTTAATAAGTTGTTGTGCGAGTAGATGTTCTTGATATTATGTGATTCCAAATTCCCTCTTCAGATTCTCGAATATTTTGCAGCCAATATTTTCCTGAATCTTTCAGTTTCTTTTAGGAAACAATGAAATGAAATACATGTAGTATCATGTTGTTTTCTATTTGGGTCCTACAATTTGTGCTACAACCATCGACAACACATTTGAAAGTCACTTTGAGAAAGCATAATCGTGATACTTAACAATCAACTGTCTTCAAAACAGGACTACTAATGTATGTAGATATCGGTAGTGTCTCATCCCGATATAGAATACTATATAGAAATCCATGAGTGTCCTCATTTGAAATATTGATTTCAACGTATTTATATGCCGATTTCTAAGCGTCTAATCTCTACCAATAATTGCACGCATGCTCTGAAAAGTAATGCACACTGCAGCAGTGTCAGTGCTACATAGATTTTGCACTGATATAAATTTCTAAAAAATATTTAACAAAGTAATACATGGCTTGCCATAGCATTCACTTTGCGGTTATTGGACTCGAAATACATGCATACATTTTCTTATGCATTATATAATATATTATATATAATGTCTTGTATATAAATTCCGTTCATAACACAGGTGAACAAAATTGTTATCAATCTGTATGTAAGTTGATAGTTACTCATTTAGCTAATTCTATCGACATTTCAAGTTAAAGCTATTTAATGCTTTTAATCCTTCTGTGGAGTTCAGAATGAAATCAAAAGCCATTGAAAAAATGAGCGTAAGATGTTGCGCATATCTATTTTATTCTTGTGCTTTTTTTATGCATAGTAAATTGAAAAATACATCTAAAAAGTTATCAAAATGATGAGATTAGTTTAAATGGTTGGGAAACAGAAATCTGTTGTCATCTTTCTCACAGAATATTTTTCATTGAGCATAACAACAAAAAAATTCTGACTTTCTGAAATATACTGATTGCCTGATTTGAAAATGACATATGCGTGAGTCACGCATAGCCGATAACAGATCATCACATTGATTTAGAACTGGTTACTGGACTAGAGGGAAACCAAAACTCATAAACAGCATACCAAAGCAGATGAACCATCTTTTACAACGAAATTCTGTCAAAATGCTTTACTGTCGCTGAAATCCAATAGCATGTAAATTTTTTTTGAGACAGGAATGATTATTCATGATTGAATAAGTTGTAATCGTGATGTATTTTGAAATTACTACATGAATCTTGCCAGTCTGGAAATTATCTATCTATAAATGTGATATGTCATGATTTGTATATACCCACCAGTATAGTATAGGTCGGTATGAGCCTATGTGTCAGCATTGATAGCAACTTTAATTGGCGAAAACCTTTGCACTTCATTGCATACTATTACCAATTTAGACCAAAGTAAGTATATAAGGGAAGTATGGAATCAATGGTTGATTTGTGGCGACAGCTATGATATTACTTTTTCGCCAGCTCTTATAAGCAGTTTTATTTGATATCGCAACTGACAACAGAATGGTATTGAAATATTGAATGGAAGGGGCTGAATAGCTATGTCAAAACTATGAAATAGTGAAAAATTTCATAGTTATCCGTAGACATCTGGAAGACAAAAACATGAGATGAAGATCAATTTCTATGGTTAAAATGCTAGATTAGATTTGGCATAGAAATTAATTGATTATTAAGGTACTTAATATACGACTATAAACCACTCTAAACGACGGGGGGACTGATGATTGCATTCATGTACTATGTTATGAACGTGTTTACAAACTTTTGCCCACTGAACATCTGAAAATCTTTGTATCGAATCTAGAAATGCTTCATTTTCTTGTTGATGACCAGTTGTACATACATTCATTGATCAGTTTTAGATTTCCATTTATGAATGTATGTTGGAAACATGATGGACCTTACTTACATTATATACTATTTTAGTCCTAATTTTTTTAATCTGATTATGAAAGCATCCTATGTGAAATTTAAAATTTTTTTTATTGATATCCTAACATCTCATTTTCTTCTTACATCAGAGTATTCCCTTGTATTTCCTTCTGTGATCAATAGCAATATTTGATGACACTTTGATTTAGATAAGTACTTGATTATACCGATAAAAAATCGTAAACCAAAATTCTAAAAGCCGATGCAAAATAGCGCCAAAATTTCCTACTTTACTTATTTGTAGAATTGAATACTTATTATTGAGCTACTTTGAATAATTCCTTACCGTAAATCCTTCCTTCATTTCTTCTAAGCTTCGGTTAGTAGTTGATACATATTACAAGCAAAGTGTCAATTTTAGAGACAATTTGATGTGATTTGTCAGATATCTTACAAGATTCAGATTTAAGTCATAGACATAGGAGAATGCATAGACGCTAGATATTTATGCATATAGATATTATGGAAATAATTTTTTTTTGCGCCAAAAGTTGTTATTCTAGTTCAACCGAGATATCTCGGATATCAACAAACCGGTAGTGAAGATATCATGATTATAAATTACACATTATTGGCAATCTGTTTATAACATGATCAAATCAATCTGAGTTTTAAGAGAATGTTTGAGGATTTCTATGGGGCCAAACGTTCCCAATTATTTTTATACGGTCGGTTTACGATGTGCATTTATGTAGAAAATGAGATATAATATTTATGATAATAGTTCATAAGTCGAATGCAAGAAATTACTAGTGAGATCAAAGTTGCGGAGAGTCGACGGCATTTAACGACGATGTAAGGATGCGAAGAAACAGATAAATCAGGCCAGTTTCTAAGTAAGTAAGTAAGTAAGTCAGTATATATTTTTCATCAAATTGAAAATCAAAGGCTTTACAAAAGTAGTAGGTCTTCTTACCAGTAGCAAGTCACTAAACTGCTGATGAGGCTGATATTTGAGCTTTCAAAATTATTCAAAATCAAAGTAGGCCTACAAGATCCTAGATTATTTACGCCTTGGGCCTATTGGGCCTATGCGCGGAATAGCATTTTCACTTATAGGCTAAACATACAAAGCGCGTTACTGTGATGAGTCGGTAGAAATAATGTTTTTATGGGACTCTTTGTACGAATGCCTTTCACTGATAGGAATAGAGAACAAATCTAAGCCTGATTATTGATTATCCGAAAAATTGATTTGATAAGTACACGGTGCGGTTAGCCAAATTTGCCATAACGATGATTACAAAGCAATCTCGAACATCCAATTATTGAAATTTTATTGAAAAGTCTTTATTAATCTTAGACAGGGATCATCTACGATTTAATTGTCAATCGTAGAGTGTCAACACTCTATGTAAAAATTGTTTAAATTACAGTTAAAGAAATAGTATTGCTACACGAAGGCAACTGACCCGCAGATTCACTTGAAGTCCTATGACTGAAAATGAAGCGAGAATCTATTAAATATTACGGCCAAAATTATCTGGCTAGTGCTGGGAACCGGAAGTGTGCAGTCTGGAAGAAAACATGTCACACATCCAGAATGCCACGTTATCCTTATCATTGACCTCTGAACGACATTGGCAATAACCTGCAGACTAAGAAAGTTACGTAAACACTACAATGATGGGTGAGTCTGACTCAACAAATCAGAGGCTAGGAATAACTATTCTAGACATGTGGATGAACAGAGGCGTTATGATAATTCTGAAATAAACAGCAGATAAAATAAAGAATGTAGGAGAGAGAAAATAAGACTTACTCTAAGGAATGAAAGTACAATCAATCCTAAGCAAATTTTCTCAGCAAATTGAGTAAAGAATGCAAGAGAGAGATAATTATTAAAATTGTAATTGTAGTCCTTAAGAGTACCAGTTAACGTTCACTCCGAGCAGTAATAAACATGTTACGCTGAGAAAGATTAAGATTGGCATACGAGGTCGTCAGCAAAAGGACCAGGATAAGATTCACGCTTTCGGCCTATACCTTTTGTAGCGTTCAGAGTCATCCTAGCTGGGCCCTGCGCTGAGAAGCTCAGCCTCTGGCCGACAGTTAGCTAAATTGTTATCAAAAAAGAAAACATTAAGCAAGAAGATAAATATCTAGTGGTAAGAAGGAATATCTGGTAAGAAGGAAAATTATATCAGCCTAAAATTCAGATAAATTCAAATCAAAGATGCGGAAAAATCAACACCAGTTTATGAAAAACAAGAGTTAAACAATTGACGAGTAGAAATCAAACCAAATTAACTTGAAAGATGGTGCTGCTTGTGTGAAGCTTTCTCCGCATTCAAGCGAAGTTCACTTTTACTACAACGTCTATTAACGAGCAAAGTGAACGTCCTTGACGTTTTCTCCTCAAAGTCTTTGAGTTGTGAGCAGATACGAGCGTACCTGAGTATCTGGCTGCAGAAAACTTTAATGCCTATCTTGTGAGGCATGGTATTTTCTGGAAAAAAAGAAGAGTTACGTTAAAATCAAGATCGTCAATTTTGTGATATACCGATGTGGTTACACCAGAATCACACACGTTAATTTTAACGTCTAAGTAGTCAATACTTTTATTGCTATTACCACATCGGTTGGCTTTCAAGTCAATGTGGTAAATCTAAGGTATTAGCCTAACTTATCGAAGAATTTGTAGTTAGGCTAACCATACAAAAATCATCAATATACCTTGATGTATTCGAGAGGAGCATTGCAAGCCCAATTCTATCACCGCGAATTAAATTAGTCATAAATTTGTACTCGCAGTTAAACAAGAAGAGGTCCGCTAGAAGAGGGCCATGTCAATTGCCACTCATAGGGATTCCCTTATACTGCCTATAGACAAATCCTCCAAAAGTGATATACGCCTCTTATATAATAAACTTAACAGCAGCTTTGAACGAGTCTTTCGTAAATGTAATAACCACTATATCTAATGTTTGAAAGAAAACTTTTGTCGTAACCAATGCACATAAATTTCTTACTGAAAATTATGTCTAACAAAGCAAAAATATGATTGCTAGCTTCTATTTGCTTCAAATTAGTATATAGTGTAGAAAAATCAAACACATGAAGATCAAAAATATCTTTATTTCCTATCTTTTTGAGGAATTCGATGCTTGAAAGGACACTCCAAAAGCAATTCATCCCGCTATTACTGCGGATCGAGTCACAATAATTCTTAAAATGCTGACGGATAATCGCCAGTTCCTTGTTAATGACAACAGATAGATGTTTCGTGCTACAACTTTTAGCACCAGCTATAAAACGAAATTTGTATGGATTCTTGTGCACCTAAGGCAACCAGAACATTTTTGGAAGTTTACGATTTTTGTCAGTGCAGTTAATGCTGAAATGTTCACCAATGTAATCAGAGTGATACTTGATGATTCACTAGAGAATATATATTATCACCGTTCGGCAAAGGATCGCCTGGATTTAAACCTAATTCATTCAATAGAACTTTAATATAAAAATTTTTACAAGAAAAAGTTTGCGAGAAATCCATTTCTTAGACAAAAAGAAAAAATAGAGAACGTAAAGTTAAATTGGCTTCACTGAGTGATCAAAAGACGCTCCCTTAACAAAAAATCTCTTGCTTGGTGATAAATTTGCTGATTACATAAAAAAGTAAAAGCTGGCCTGTGCCAGCCTACACCGGTAAGGCCGGCGGCCGGTTTCCATCTTTGGAGTCAACAATGTTGACCTTGCAACGGTGTTCGCGTGCTTAAGCTGTCATGAGAAAATGTTGAATGAAGTTTGAAAAAGAGCTTTTGAACTGATTTGAATAACACTTACACTATTCTTACTTCTTGCATCGTAAGGATTCTAAATAGACCAAACACGAAAACCTTTAATGAAAAATTGGCCGAATATGATATTTTCAAATACTTTTTATCTTAAACAATATGATTTTTTGATAATTTTACGGCATCACTATTTCTCTCCCGATCCATCGATTTCGATGAGCCATACATCAAAAGAAAGCTCAGAGGATGTTCGTTCTCCTCGTGTCTGATTCAGTAATAATCATGCTCACATACATGCAGAGCTGGAAAAATTCCACTGAAATTTTTTAATTCCAATTCCAGAGCAGAAATTTCAATTCCAATTCCAATTCCATAATGAGATTCAATTCCGATAATTGCATGACGCGTATATGATAATGTATCTAAAGTTTCCTCGCTTCAATCTAACCCATGCCCGCATCCTATCCTCGTTATTCCTGTGTGCCGTTCCCTGCGTCGTTTCTATGTGCGTTCTCATGTTCATAGTTCATATTTCTTGTGTACATGTACATGTATATGTGTAGCCGGTCAGCCTACGTCATTTTCGTTTCGTAAACGAGATATTCAACATCTTGTGAAAAAGAGAAAAGAAAGTTAACGGTCAGCAAAGAATCAAACGCTGGGAGAGAGAAAGAGAGCATGGAAATTAACAGTACCATAGAAAGTCCTAGAATAGAAATTGCATGAAAATTATGGCACACGCCGGGGGAACGTAGTTGGGGCAAAACGCAAATTGTGCGAACTGGCTTCCATGTTTTCTTATTTGTATTTATATTTATCAAGCCAAATTGTGATCTGGATTGCTGCCCCGTGTCCAAAGATCATGCACAAAAGCAATAGTGAATGTACAAAATACTGCGGCGACAGGATGACAAAGAAAGAAATCCTTTAAAACGTTCTGTACGTTCATCATTTTGAAATATCGCTCCTATAATCTATCAAGAGTATTATCAGTCACATTTGCAACTTGCAATGTCGATTTACAGAACATACATTGCTCCAGCTTGAAATCAGAGATCAAGAAATCTCAGAGTATTCATTTTACTTGAAAGGACTCCCCTGTTCACTATATTTGAACAATTTCCAAAATCTTTACATGCTTTCGAATATCAGCTTCCAAAATATCATCACACTATATCACATGTGTCATTTAATGATTAATTGAAAAGTTCCAGCGACTATTCACTTATCTGAGAAATTATTGTCGGTGAAGAAGCTTTCAATGTGTTTATTTGACAAAAGCGCTAGGTTTCTTAACCGTATGAAGGAGAAATCATCCTATAATTAGAATTTTTTCTATGAATTCTTGAGATATTCTTACAACCAGTGCACCACCCACTTTCAATTATGACTTTGTGGACCAATTTTTAATTCGAATTTTGAAAAATAGTTGTTAATGACTGCTGCAAATCGACACAATATACCAACCCAGGGAATAGTAGTCTATACCACATGAAACAATGCCACCATCTCACTTAATATTATCTTCATAAAAATCCTGCATTAATTTGCTGCCAACAACTTCCGCAACTAACTTGGCGAATAGTTTGACTATGATACAATGTTTTAGATCGAATCTGATCTACAAACCATAGATTTTTCCATGTGCCATCATTGTACATAGGCAAGATATCAAACTTTCATTCTAGTGTACCATTGTCTACTTCTATGAGAGAGAGAGAGATGCGAATAAATCTATTAATAAACTGACAGAAGAAAGAAATTCAATGTGCGAATAACGTGATTGTTAATGAAAGAAAAAACGACGATAAAAATGATATCATAAAAACTGATTAATGGTCCATGTTAAAAAAGGAGATTAAAAATTCCGTGATAAGAACGAAATGTGGTCGGGTCGAAAGCTAACGAGCAGAGATTAAAGGAAACTCTTTCAATTTTCAAAAGAAAGTGGATTTATCGTCAAGTCTCAAAAATTTGCATAAATTAGAGACGATGAGAAATTGAAACAACAAATACCAACAACAACACATACGACATCTTCAATAGCTGTTAGAAGAACTCCGGGCTCTCGCGGTGTAACTTGACTACAGAAGTAGCAACTACAACTGCCTACCAGCGAACAACAACACAGTAGAGTATGCGGCAACACATCAGCGAGCGCGATTGAAGATTGACGGTGTGACACTGATATTTATGATATTATTTTGGTATAAGTGAGTCCGATCGAATTGAAGTGAATTCAACATCAAGAAGTGAACTGCAAGTTTAAAGCTTTTCTTTTATCGTTGAGTATCGTATTTGTATAACTATAGTCTTGAAAATTAATATTTTCAATTGTTGTGATTGGAAGTTGAATACTATTTCATGTCATTGCCATTTTAATTGAATCATTAATTATTAGAATAATTTGTTGACACTGTCTATATTGTGATTTGAACCGACAGGCTGCCCTTTAATGCAGAGTTAATTTTCCCCTTTCCAAACCGATTGTTTTTCGTATGTACAACAATTAAGTTAATCTCCAATTTTTGTGCTTATCCAATCAATAACTAAATTCAACAACTGTTATATTTTGATTAATTATCTTACATGATAAATAACTAAATAACAGATTGAACAAAGATGCTTATCTTTTCATTGTTTGCTTAATTGCCGAATTAACATTGTCCGGGGGCCGTAGGCCCATCAAAGTCACAATTAACACCCTTTATTCAACAATAGAATAAAACTAGCTCTGTCGATCTATCTCTCTCTCTTATCTCTGCGTGCAGTTAACACAACGGCCGAATACTGTGATTTCAATTTTTGTACAAATAGATTTATCACAGGTCTATCGAAAAAGTGGAATTGAGGTTTATCAAGGTCAATTCCAATTCCAGTAGATTTAACTATCGTCAATTCCAATTCCAATTCCGACGAAAAATGGAATTAATTACGGGTCGGAATTAATTCCAATTCCGACTTTTCCAACTCTGCATACATGTATTTTCTTATTGAAAAATAACGAACGAATTGTAAATTGAGTGATACTTACGTTTTGACTACTGTCCAAACGACACAATAACGGATACAAGTTTATGATAGCTTATTTGAAAGCTGAGAATGTGAGCTTTCGAATGATGCAGGACGCGCTCATGTGTGACAAGATTGGAAGGCATGCGAATCGATTGAACTTAGTCACAATTTAAATGGTCCGTTTTTTATGAACTCTTTAGTGAAATAAAAATTAGTATAAGTGGTATAAAAACATGCCAGCTACTCCTAGAGAGGTGTGGAGATGGTTTTTACCCCCGATAACCGGTTTAAGAAATTACAATGAAAAGATAAGGACAACAGACATTTTGGTCCTATAAACAAACTTGAAATACAATTTTTCTACATCATTCACTCTTTCACTTCACACTAACTCACCGTCTTCGAAGTTCACCAAATGAATGACGATGTCGATTGATTGTATTCAAAGTAATAACGTTCTTCGATATCGACGTTCTTAAATAATAACGTCATAGATATCCGTTGTCTGGCGAAATCGAGGTCGGTTGAAGCCTTGTGAAAGAATCATCACGTCATCACTGACGATATATTAAAACGAGAGAAATCTATTTCTCTGATGTTTCCTATTTATTAAGATCCTGTTCTGGTCAATTACATTTCTCTGGTGTTTCCTATTGAGATCCTATTAAGAATAGAGCTATTGTTGCTACAAAACCTGCCGGGCTTTTACTAGGAAATGGTGGGTTTCACAGGCTATGGTAAGAAACATATAGGATTCTTGCCAGATAAGTAGGATTCGAATCAGTACATGTACCAAAGGATAGTAAATTAGATAATTACAAAATAAAGTTATTCCAGCAAATCACTGCGGGATTAGTTTTCTAGGAAACCAAAAGAAATCATTTAGTTTTCCAGACAACCAGTGAAAAACCAAAATTGTTACAGTAGGAATGATAATGGCCTATGTGAAGGTCCTAAAACAGCAGGCCTATCGATATTTGCTTGAAGTTTTCTATGGTTCCCACAGGATAAAGTCTGCATGCTTCCATTGAATCTTTTTCTACGTGTGTCTAGAGTCCATTGCGTCCATTTCCACAGTCGATTATACACTGTATATGTTTGCGATTGGCCCACACTGTTAATGATTGAAATCGATATATGTAATCAAAACCTTGCAAGGCATCCATAAAGATCTGTGAGACCGGTTTGATTTTGATTAATCCCTTTCATATTCTACATAAGGATCCTTTGATGAGAATCGTGGATTCTAGGGAATTCAGTGGAGTGAGATTCAAGGGAATCCATACAATCCCCAAGAAACCCATGTTATCCTATTTGGATCGTGAATGACATCATGTTTTCTAGGGGATCAGTTGTATGGGATTCTAGGGGATTCCATAAAATCCTCAAGAAACCAATATGATCCTATTTGCATCGTGAATGGGATCATATGGGATCCCTTACAATCCCATATATTCCCTTAAAAACCCATAGAAAAGAGTCACTCGGGATCTCCATTGCACTAAAGGTTGGTGTCTCAGGACATTTCCTATCAAACCCCTCTACAACCTGTGGGTCCTGCTATCAGGCCTCTTATTCCCTCTGCTATTAGGGGTGGTGCTACTTTAACCATTCTCTGCTAACAGAAGTGGCTTACTTTCAAGTCATTCTCACGTCTTGCCTACACTCAAAGTGTGCATGTTAGGGAGATGTTCTGTGTAATACTTCCTATCGACGGGCGTCCCTTTTGGGCGGCGATGGAATCCGCAGCGAAGAGTACCGCATGGGATATTCGGCAATTGTAATCCTTGTTAAACCTCTCTGCGTCATGTTTGCAAGTGGTTGCCTTATCGTCTCGACGTAGTGCTCTGACCGCCAGGGTGACATTTACCCATCTGTCGAAGGTTACTTTAAAACATCTCCATTACACCGAGTGTTAAAAACGTTGACAACCTAAGTTGATGAGAATGAGCCATGAGTTCTTTTAAGAACGGTCTCTATCACGGAGACGAAATGATGAATGGAATGAAAAGGAGGCCACTCACGTACCAAATACGAACATGAAACACTTCTCTCTTATTTAGTATGCAAGCTCTTCAAACCTCATGCTCAGTCACATAACGACTGGAAAACGTTCATCACTGCAATGTATATCGTAGGTTTTATGAAAGATGCTTACTGGAGTAAAATGTATAAAGATGTTTCACTTCCGAGCGCTACTTGTCTTGTATTAAGACTAAAGATAGGAAAATGTTCCTACATCCGTACCGCAGTGTTTATCAGTACCGCACCGTGTCTCATAGGGTTTATGAAATAAGACGTCCTGTGGTGTTTTGCTTCCTCACACATAACGAATGTATGAGTTTAGAATGTTGTTCACTGATGCGAAAACAGTGTTCACCACAGCACAAGAAAGTTTTATCGAAAAGGTTTTACTGCACAGTGTAGATTGTCTTGTAACTTACTTTCACAGTGTTAGAAAGTTTTATGTTGAGTGGAGACAGTTGCCAAATGTTCCCCTATTAGAAAATTCAAACTCCATGAGTGTTGGATTGCTGAATACTTCATCAGGTTTACTAAAAGCAGTCTTCTACTGCAGTGAGACTAAGAGTTTAGAATGTTATATGAAAACTGTGTTCACCACAACACTAGAAAGTTTTACTGCACTTTGTAGATTGTTTCACAGTGTTAAAAGGTCTTATAGTAAGTACTACAGTGTTGAATGTTTTATAAAACCAGGTAAAGTTTTGTCACAAACGTTGAGTGTGTGAGGGCTAGCCATAAGTTCCATGACATTTAATCACGTTGGTCATAGCAGAAGTCCTAAAGTCAATAATCCAAGGGTAGGGTCATCTACGCTTGGATTTAGGGTTTTATATCACACGCGTTAACCGTTAGTGTAGAATACGTGAAGCACATGTTCGCTTAAAAGTCTAAACGCAAACGTTGAAATAAGTTTTGTAAGAAGTTAAAAACATTGACATGATGTTGTGACAGTCGAAACTTAGCGAACGTTGAAAAAAGTTTTATGAAATGTTTCTGCAGTCACTATCGCTAGCGTACCAGCTTTACTAAATGTGTTGTTTGCCTTTATCAAATTGAATTCGTGTGTAGACTGTTTTGTAAATAAAGACAGATAGTGTTAAACGTTTTTGCAGTCTGCATCGACAGCATACAAGTATACACATAACAACATGTAATGTTTGTTAAAAGAGTCGAATGCATATGAGTTAGGAAACACTCAAAACATGTCTGAGATAAAAATCAACCTGCTAGATTAAGTTAGTACCTCACAAAAGTGTTGCATATGTTTTACCGGAAACTTGTAAAGGAGAACTGTGTATCGAGAACGTTTACTATCATCATAGACAGATGAAAATGAATGATATATTCTAACTTTAACTTTCCGACGTTCAAATGAAATTCGTAAACATGAAGCTGCAGACTCCGCGGTGTAAAAAACTACATGATTAGTGACTCATACTCTATGTTGGTGAAACTTTCATAGGTTGATGACTACAGTCGCGTTTTAAGTTGATATAAAAACCTGTAGAAACGCATAAGTTTTAGATGCAGTTTCAACTTTGTGACTCGTACATTGAACTAACAAAATGAACAAGTCTGTGTAGAGGTACATAACACGCTCATCAGTAGGAAACAGCAAAGCATGTAATGTCATTGAATTATCAAAGGAAAGTATTTGAGTTACGAGTCTGTGCTGACGAGAGTGGAGCTGTTTCATTAGTATGAAAGAGTGAACATTACATTAGAACATTAGGACTGTCCATGAGTATTGTAAAGAAAGGTTAGAATCAAATGTGTAAATGTGTAAGTTTGCTTTTCATGTGCATGAAAAATTAAGAGAATCAACACGTGTCTCATTCCTAAACTAATCGTGCGTTACTTGTAAGTTGATAATAGAATCAACATTGAAATCTGCATCACGTGATTTTCTGTGCGAATGCAGACGATGTGAAAATGACACACTGGTTGACATTTAACAATGCTTGCAATATTCAACACGCTGCCATTCAAAAGCAGCTAAAACGTTCATCATAAAACCTATCAGTGAAACAGATGTCATAATCATCCGGTCTTGTCTTCCAACCCTCATGTGCACACAAAGGTTCACGAGTAGAGACAGCGCTATCTGTCGCCTGTTTGTCGCGCTGCCCCCTCAGCAGATAGAGTGTGCCAAGAACACAAAGATGAATGACAGCGCAGCCGATTAAATACATTGCCACCTATACACATTGAATTTTCTATCGCATCTGTGCAACGAACAAGGATGTAGGAACTTATCGTCATCGCAGGCCCTCCCACCTAGCTGATTCCAACACAGCTCATTGCTATCGCACCGGAGATATCATCGTGGGCGACTGAAAGGATTCTCAAGTTGACAATTCGTTACTGTGCACTGTCACAGTTTCGCACGCGCAAGTAACCATTTGCTGCTAAAGCATGGACACTGCCGATTTGTTCAAGGCTTCAATTCCTTGCTAGCCAGTGTCAAACTTTTGTGTAACAAGTGTAAAACTTGTCCAACAGAAATCTTCAAAGTCCTAACGGCCATGAAATCATTATGTATAAAGTTTTAAAGCTCATATGACAAGTAGCAAGGATCTATTGCAGTTACATGATGTTAAATACAAACGTGTGTAGAGAGATGATGGATCTTAGACGTAAAGTCATGAATTTTATTTCTTTACCACCCGCCAAATGGAAATAGTAATTGTGTTAGTTACATTGGAAGAATCATCAGAGCAAAATGTTCTACAGTCACTTGCAAAAGTTTAGAGCCATCTACCCGAAAAGCGTATATTTCATCCCACTTAATGATAACAACAATTAGAGCTATTATATTTACAAATAATGAATATATTTTCATCTGAATACATATAAAACTGACAAAAACACATTTGACTGCTAATGTTTAGTAAAGTGGCCCCTAGCAGCAATGATCGCTGCCATGCGCTTCGGCATGGAGGCCATCAGTTCTTGGCAGTATTCTTCGGTGATTTCGGAACACCACACTTCCTTGATGCACTGGATGAGATTTGCAGTCGTCGGATGCTTCGCTGCGACTTCGTCTTTGAGTATCCTCCATACATTCTCGATCGGATTGCAGTCAGGAGAATTTCCAGGCCATTCGAGAACGTCAATTCCCTTTGATCGTAGCCAAATTGTGACCATCTTCGACCGGTGACATGGTGCTCCGTCCTGCATGACTATATTCGTGTTGTGTATGTCCATTTGCATATCCAACTTGCTTTTTAAGACTTCCAGGTACCGCTGTCCATTCATTGTCGTATTTTTTGGGAGAAACGATATGCATACCCGTCCTTTTGATGAGATGGCTACCTATACCATTTGGCTTGGACAATGCTTCACTGTTGGGACAACGTAGCGGCTGTTGAAGTGTTGTCCTGGTGGGCGTCCAACTTGCATCAAGCGAGTCCCGAACTCTTGTACGATAGTCTCATCACTCCACATTACTTTCTTCCATTCGGACTCGGTCCAGTGTTGATGACGCTTTGCGAAATCGTACCTCTTCTTCGCCATTGCTGGAGTAAGTCTGGGCTTCTTAGCCGGTCGGTAGCTCTTCAAGCCTAGCTCTTTCGATAGACGGCGTGACAAGGTGCTCGTACTCACGTTGATTCCATTTTCTTTCACCATTTCAGATAGCTTAGGCAGGCTCATGGTCGGAAATTTTTGCGCATATCGCTTTATGATGCGAATGTCATGGGTAGTTGTCTTCCGTGGTCGTCCAGATCTTCTCGCATTATTGAAAGTGGAAAGACGGGCATGCTTCTGAATTGCTAATTGTACGCCATGGCGACTGATAGGCATTTTCCTTGCTATTTCTCTTTGGCTCATTCCAATTTTCGACAATGGAACGATTTGAGCGCGAGTGGTTGGCAAGAGAGACTTCTTCCCACCCATGACTAACGCCGACTACTATGAAAATGATGAGACTTAGCTCCATCAACTTTGATCGTTTGACATTCCGATTCAAATTCAAATGCTGAACGCACTTGCTCAGTGCATGTCACAGATATCTAATTATTGCCATGAGATAGGTAAAGAGTCCCTGCATCGGCGTTGGTGCGACTACTGACTCACATAGTCGCTTACAAACAAAATTGCTGTTTTCGAGTGGTTGGCTTTAAACAATTGCAAGTGACTGTATAGTAATGCAGGCAGTGTATTGACTTAGTAGTAGAGTCAGATCCATGTCACTATGTGTTAAGTTTGAAATCATGTTAGAATCCTGTCAGTATTTGTAAGATAGCGGAAGTACAAAACAATGCTAGAATCCTTTCAGCATTTGTAACGTTAGAAATAAAGTTGATCTGGGAGAACTGTATTCCAGTCATGTTTAAAGTGACAATGTGTGTGTGTGAGATTGAGTTCAACGTTATTGAGAGATATAACTTCATGCGCTGCGTAAACGAACACTTTATAAGACGATGCGAGTCCACTGAAAGCTTATACAATTGTATAAACACATAAAATTGAAATGTCATGGGAATGCAGTATTGAACTTTACAAGCATCCTTCGAACGAAACATTGAATCAAGCCTCTTCGAAAGTGAGCATGATAATGATATAAGAAAACATTCAAATGGTGTGAAGCCCCTAAGTATCAATGTGAGCATCTGTACGTTTGTCATTCCATGTATTTTATCACACGCTAGGAACTATTCAATCTTTTCATCTTTTTCAGTCTTCACTTCGGATACATTCAGTTCACTTGAGGGTCATAGAAACTTGCCACTCAGGATAAAGAGACCGCTATCACAAAGCGTGAGCCGTGCGTCATTCCCCTTCCGTCACAACGAAGCGGGAATGCCCATTTATGGTAATCTTGACTCCCTACGTCAGTCAGGAAAATCAGCGGTTGACATTCCAAATATGGTGAGATGAAATCGTTTGAAGGAGACATGACCAAATTTGGACATAGGCATATTCTGTCTTTGTGAGAGAGAAGTATGTAAGGCGCTTCTCCCCACCCAATTTCACTCCTGTTTCCTCCTTTCAGCGGTGAGTCGTCTGACGTTCGCTATCAAACGTTCTAAGTTAGAGATTTAAAGTCAGATATAACAGGCATCACTGATACACTTTTTGACATTGGGGTCTTAAGGTTAGCGTCTTCATTGTCTGTCCTATGCCATTTATTACAAACATGTTTCTGATAAACAGTGCTTTCTTGTGAGAGCTGTAGTAAATAACTGACTTTTATCTTGCAGCTTCAACATGGTTCTATCAAAGTCTTCGCGCTACAGCGTCACAAGATGTTCATGCGATAAAGTATACAGAGGGACCGAATACAAAAAGCACTTGAGGCAGGTGGAACACATTGGAGAGCATAAGAAGTTCTTTGAAATAAAGGCATGTGTCCATCATGCTGTGGAAGCAGACTCTGACTTTGTCGAATTTAGGAAAAGACATAACCAGTGTCCTAGTGCGTCTATTTCTAACTGCCACTTCAAAAAGTGGTTTGATGACTTGTATAGACGAAGGCAGGAGGAGAGGGCGGCTGTAAGACACATTGTCGACTTGGATGATGATGGGAACGATCTCTTCCTCAGCGATACAAGCAGCAGTGAGGAGGAAGGGGAAGTACAGGAGGTGAGAGCCGTTTTCATTAGGGGTAAACAGGAATCTGAACATGTATCTGAGCACGCATCTGAACATGTAGAGGAGCCACTTAACACTTCTCCGCCAAAGAAAGGCGCAATACGCGAACAAACAAGAGCTCTAGATAGAGATGAGCTGAAGGCGAAGGCATCACAGCAAGCCCATTACATGCTGCTCAAAGATCGCTATGAGGCCATGAATAGACAAAATAAAGAGATGGTGCAGGACATAGCCAAACTAAAAATTAAAGTGGGAACGGTGAAAGCCTTACAGGAGGAAGTATTACAGCTGCAGAAGAGAGAGGAAACATTAATGAAAGAGTGGCGGGAATGGAAGGAGAAGGAGATGGCTTATGAGGAGGTAGTATCCGAGTTGAATCATCAGAGGCAGGAGGTTGATAGACTTGGTGTGATAGAGAGGAACTGTCAAGGGATGAGAGAAGAAAATCATGATCTGAAGAGGAGACTTAGTCAGGCTGAAGACATCAACAAGGAAATGAAGAGAAGACACGTAGAGGTACACCTGCCAATCTACAGAAACAAAGTATGTGACGTGCCTACTGTTACAGATGATTTAAACACCACGCAGGAGTGCTACGAGGGAGATGGGGTCATCTGTATTCATATCAGTATGGAGGTAGACGGTCGACTGTGTGATTTTTCAGTGAGAAAAGTGAAGAGGAAAATTCCTAGTAAGTTACTCGAACGTCATTGCCTCTCAATCAACTGTAACACCATTCTTCTTTCTTACAGAGATCGTCGAGCAAAAGTAGAGAGGAGTCGGAGAACGCCACAAACAGCCTACATGAGGCTAGTGAATGTCCCAAACAGCCTTTATGAGGCTACCCATAATGAGGCCAGAAAGTGTTTTCACTTTCTGACGGTTCCAAGCCCGTTGAACTCAGAGGATGGGTTGAAAATTGATGAAAGGGATGAAAGGATGGCCACTCACACGACAAACGTATACAGAAATCAAATTTCTATCTTCATTAGTTTGCCATCTCTCTTCACAGTGTGATGATTTTAAAACACTCATCTTCAGCGAGCTAAGAATGGATAATCAAAGTCTCCATTAAACTAGAGTTATGAAGTAACTCATACATGTTACTAGACATGAAAGCATCAAATGTTACTCGTATAAATTGAAATGAACCGTTGAAGCATCTTAGGTTCTCATAACCTTCTCACACCTGAGTAACAGGAATTTACAAGCCTGAGTCATGTACATGAATGCGATACAACTCACAACAGTCATTGCACAGTGATTAGAGTGTTAGAATACATGGTAGGGATTGTGTTGAGACCACTGCAGCAACATTGTAGGAATAATGAAGTTATGTCACATGAAATGAGTGATGCAAGATTAGCTCACATTGAAATGAATTGGCAATGTAAAAAACAGGCTGCGTGGGATTCAGCACATGTTTGAAGACAAGCGCTGTTAAAAGGTTTTGAGATGATGTGAATTTTATCACATCATATTCATGAATGTAATAGAATAAATGTCGTTGCAGGTTTTGAGTGTATAGGATAAAACACATGAAATGAATTGTTAGTGTAACAAAAAAGCTGTGTGGGTTTCAATAACATATCATGTACATACTGTGTCGTTTTCTTTTCACATAAAGGTGGGCTTCAAACAGATTGGATTGACTTAGTAATAAAGTTACAACCATTTTACTGTTTGTAAAGTTAGGAATAATATCAGAATCACTTCAGTGTTTGTAAGATAGGTGAGGTATAAAATAAAGTCACGACCATTTCACTGTTTGTAAAGTTAGAAATAAAGTAATAACCACGCCACTGTAAAGTTAGAAATAATGTCATAGACATTTCAGTGTTTGTAAGATAGGTGAAGTATGAAATAAAGTCGTGACCATGTCACTGTTTGTAAAGTTAGGAATTTTGTCAGAATCATTTCAGTGTTTGTAAGATAGGTAAAGTATAAAATATAGTCACAAGCATTTCAGTGTTTGTAAAGTTAGGAATAAAGTTGTTGTTTGTAAAGTTTGTAAGATAGGTGAAGTATAAAATAAAATTAGAATCATTTCAGAGTTTTTAAGATAGGTAAAGTATAAAAAAATGTTAGAATCATTTCAGTGTTTGTAAAGTTAAGAGATAAACTTGTTGTTTGTAAAGTTAGAAATAAAGTTGTTGTTCGTAAAGTTAGAAAAAAAGTTTTTTGTTAAGTATGAAGTAATGTTAGAATCATTTCACTGTTTGTAAAGTTAGAGAATATAGGTTTAACAAGCATATTAGAGAGTTGACTGCATTGAGATCCAAGGATGTGATGGTCACATTAGAATTCAAGTGATTGAATGTCATCTTAATGAAGATAGAAATGTGTTTGTGGCTGAATGTAGTGCAAGTTTGCCTTCCCTTCATTCCATTTCATCATCTCTCTACACACGTTTATATTTTACATCATGTAACTGCAATAGATCCTTTCTACTTGTCATATGAGCTTTAAAACTTTATACATGATGATTTCATGGCAGTTAGGACTTTGAAGATTTCTGTTGGACAAGTTTTACACTTGTTACACAAAAGCAGGGAGTCCTAGTTGGTCGCTGCGCTCCTCAGGAAGTGACATGCCTGACAGCCGTTTACACACGCGGGCCAGTTTCCCTGTATTTTCCTCTCTGTCATTCCCTCAGTCAGCGGTTTCCCTTATACCTAGTTAAACTCTGCGTATCCGATTATTTATACTATTATAACGCCAACTTTTTAATTTAGTGAAATGTGTTCAGATAACTCAAAATATGACAATAGGATATCACAGTCAAGGAAAGCATGATACATGTACATATAACTATAACTGAATGGGAATCAGACCACTAATTTTTCTGTGTAGTTTGCTTATTTCCTCCTTTTCCTTTATAAAGTTCTTAAGATTTATAACAAAACAATATCAAGTCAGAAAATATTTAATTTCAAATTAAGGTCATGACGCATGCAATAACCTCCTATCGCAATTCAGTTAGCCTACACTGCTGAGGACAATTTCAACTTTCTTTGTAACTGTTCAAAATCTCTTGAGCTGCGATCATTCTGCTCTTTTATAAAATTTTTTAAGAAGGTATTGAATACAGGACGCAGTATTCTCATAATGAGTTCATGAGTGGAATGATTCAAGTTATACGAAATTCTTAACAAATGATTCAAGTCCGGTGACTGTAAAATTGTTTCAATGCAAAATTGAGACACAACAGTTACAACTGTGGACGAATAAAATAATCGATTATGAACCGATTCAGTATTCTTTATGATTGCGAAAACATAATATGCAATTGCAACAACAGAAAAGTCTAAGAAACTTGGTTTTTTCAGACAACCACGGTTTCTCAGCTCCAACAAGTCAAAATCACTCTCCTCAAATCCTTCGTAAGTGTCACAGATCTGTAAATTTGTATTACTACTGTCAATGAACAAGGTATTACTACACTACAGGTTTATTGGAGTTTTCACTACATTCACTACAGGTATTGGAACATTCACTACAGGTATTACTTGGAGATTTTATCAACAGATAACAACAATATCCGCTTAAAAAAGGTATCATATTCCGGTCATTTGAGTCAAGCGAATCAATGTCTGAACTTCGTATTCGTGGAATGCTCATTCCTAACGAAGTGTTATCGTCATCACTGGCGAATTGTTTTAGATCACGGAGACTGAACCCGTGATACTTCAGCAGAGAAGAAATTCGAAGTTTCTTTTCAGCTTCAAATATCTGACGTACAGATACGAAGAAATTTCCACCGTGGAATTGCCGATAGACTCCAAAGCGTTTTTCAATCCAATCACTGACGAAGCGGCCTAAGAGAACAGTTTTGAAGTCGTATTGTGTAAAAAGAAATTCAGATAGCTCTGCCAAGACTTTACAGCAACTGGAAACTGTAAGAAAAGTTTGTTTGCTTAAGCCTGGCGACTTTGCTTCACGCCAGTTCTAAAAGAAAGTAGCAAACTCTCGAAGTCTTGGTAGTCGTCTGTCATTTGGTTGAATTGGATTAGCTTCTGGCATGCGTTTATGGTAGCCTTTGGTACAAGATCTAATGTTCCATATATTCGATAACTCAGTGATTAATTCGAGAAAAATAGTAAGTCCACCAGAGAGCTGATAAAATTTGCTTGCAGATACTGTAGTTTCGTCGAATAAGGTCTGAAAAATCGGCTGTGTGAAACTTCGAGTTATCATGCATATCAGGAAATTTGAAAACACCTCTAGTGCACCAATTCTTGTAAATGTTTTTGAAATTATAAACGGGATCAAAAAGAAGAAACAGTTTCTCACCATTGACGGGATTAACAATGTGCGTTTTTAACTCACCATCACACAAAACTGTTTCAAATAAGCTTCTGTTAACAGGATGGTTGTCAACTGAAATAACAACTGGTATAAAGCCGCTGTTGTGTAGAAGTCTGAGCGATTTCATTAATAGGTTGTGTAGTATGCTTGTGTCTAATTTTTGAGATGGCTCCATCATGATAACCTCCTGATACTTTGTACAGATTGACTTAATCAAAACAGTACAAACTGTTCTGGCAATGGCATTGGAGTGACATTCAATTCCAAAGCATTGGCCACCACTGAACTCAAGTTTCTTTGAGGAGTGAATTTCGTCAATGTTAACGATTACTAACTTTTCTTTCGTGGTAAGCTGGTCACTTTTCAATTTCAAATATGAAATAAGGGAATCATCACACATAATTGCACTCATATTCGACGATAATCTTTGAAAATGTCGTGCAGATGGAAGAGTCAAACAATCACTATCTTGTACAAATCGATACGCACTTGCACTATGGTTGAATAGGAGGTAAGATAAGGATAGGAGTTCTGAGGAGTAATTCGGCTTTCTTATAGTAATGAGGTGAAATTGTTCAAAAGGAAACTGAGTTTGGAATAAACTTTCTCATTATCACTCTGTTCGGCAGCATATATGGCTTGATCTATGTGAGGGATTTCTTTCATTATGTGATGTTGATAATCATGTTCAAGGTCACCCTGCACATTCTTCAACCGTGAAAGAAGATTCTCCAACTGATTAAAAGAGTCCAATTTCGATAAACGAATAATATCTTCCGTAATGGATGGTTGAATGACACCGTCATACAAAGCTGACACATTAATATCCATACCAATGCAGAGAGATTTCACAATTTGAGGTATACCATCAGAAGAAATTGCAATGTCATGAAAATAGCAATTATCATCCTTCATTTCTTTCACGTAGTGACTCAAATGATTTGAAAGAACATATCTTTCATATCGGCGATCGATGCTATTTTATCTTTATCAAAAAATAATTCACCGAAGTATCCAAAATGTTTTGTTCAGCAGCAAGGCGAGACGACATCGAACCTGAAGTACCCCTCGTAGGCATCTCGGATTCACTCAAATACGACGGAAGATTCGGAAATATCGTCGGAATCGCCGAGGACGAAAGATTTTTCAGAGACAGAGGGTTAGATGATGAGGCTCTCTTTTTCTTTCGCGTTGAGTTTGTATCATTAGATTCTGAAATAATACACGTAGAATCAAAGTGAAGTGCGCACACACGATAGCTGTTGCCAGATCTGTTCAAACCGCTGATGTCTTGATCGGACCACGATCGGGGAATTTTGCGGATCCATTTTTGCAGCCGTTCTTGATCAGAATCAGGATTTGGGAATTTGTATAAGGCGATTTTATCGTCGGATGAGTTGTTTTTATAGTTAGTTCGACAACCAGTTACACTGCACTTGTAAGGCATGGAGCAAATTCTATGAGAAATAGATGCACACCGAATTGCCGAAAATGGGAAGAATGACTTAACATCGCAGAAGCAATGAATTAGGAACCGACAGAGCAAGTAATCGATATCATCTATTAAACAACCTGTGTACAGATATCAAGACCAAGTAGGATTCTCTGTAACGACGGACACTCTTTGGCAGGAGATTTCTCCTGAGGGAGAAACGAAAATAAACTGAGATGAATAACTATACATGCGCCAACAGTGGCCCGTGTATGTAAAGCTCTTGTCAGAATCTGCAAGGGTGTCACTTCCTGAGGAGCGCAGCGACCAACTAGAATTCCCTGCACAAAAGTTTGACACTGGCTAGCAAGGAATTGAAGCCTTGAACAAATTGGCAGTGTCCATGCTTTAGCAGCAAATGGTTACTTGCGCGTGCGAAACTGTGACAGTGCACAGTAACGAATTGTCAACTTGAGAATCCTTTCAGTCGCCCACGATGATATCTCCGGTGCGATAGCAATGAGCTGTGTGAGAATCAGCTAGGTGGGAGGGTCTGAGATGACGATAAGTTCCTACATCCTTGTTCGTTGCACAGATGCGATAGAAAATTCAATGTGTATAGGTGGCAATGTATTTAATCGGCTGCGCTGTCATTCATCTTTGTGTTCTTGGCACACTCTATCTGCTGAGGGGGCAGCGCGACAAACAGGCGACAGATAGCGCTGTCTCTACTCGTGAACCTTTGTGTGCACATGAGGGTTGGAAGACAAGACCGGATGATTATGACATCTGTTTCACTGATAGGTTTTATGATGAACGTTTTAGCTGCTTTTGAATGGCAGCGTGTTGAATATTGCAAGCATTGTTAAATGTCAACCAGTGTGTCATTTTCACATCGTCTGCATTCGCACAGAAAATCACGTGATGCAGATTTCAATGTTGATTCTATTATCAACTTACAAGTAACGCACGATTAGTTTAGGAATGAGACACGTGTTGATTCTCTTAATTTTTCATGCACATGAAAAGCAAACTTACACATTTACACATTTGATTCTAACCTTTCTTTACAATACTCATGGACAGTCCTAATGTTCTAATGTAATGTTCACTCTTTCATACTAATGAAACAGCTCCACTCTCGTCAGCACAGACTCGTAACTCAAATACTTTCCTTTGATAATTCAATGACATTACATGCTTTGCTGTTTCCTACTGATGAGCGTGTTATGTACCTCTACACAGACTTGTTCATTTTGTTAGTTCAATGTACGAGTCACAACGTTGAACTGCATCTAAAACTTATGCGTTTCTACAGGTTTGTATATCAACTTAAAACGCGACTGTAGTCATCAACCTATGAAAGTTTCACCAACATAGAGTATGAGTCACTAATCATGTAGTTTTTTACACCGCGGAGTCTGCAGCTTCATGTTTACGAATTTCATTTGAACGTCGGAAAGTTAAAGTTAGAATATATCATTCATTTTCATCTGTCTATGATGATAGTAAACGTTCTCGATACACAGTTCTCCTTTACAAGTTTCCTGTAAAACATATGCAACACTTTTGTGAGGTACTAACTTAATCTAGCAGGTTGATTTTTATCTCAGACATGTTTTGAGTGTTTCCTAACTCATATGCATTCGACTCTTTTAACAAACGTTACATGTTGTTATGTGTATACTTGTATGCTGTCGATGCAGACTGCAAAAACGTTTAACACTATCTGTCTTTATTTACAAAACAGTCTACACACGAATTCAATTTGATAAAGGCAAACAACACATTTAGTAAAGCTGGTACGCTAGCGATAGTGACTGCAGAAACATTTCATAAAACTTTTTTCAACGTTCGCTAAGTTTCGACTGTCACAACATCATGTCAATGTTTTTAACTTCTTACTAAACTTATTTCAACGTTTGCGTTTAGACTTTTAAGCGAACATGTGCTTCACGTATTCTACACTAACGGTTAACGCGTGTGATATAAAACCCTAAATCCAAGCGTAGATGACCCTACCCTTGGATTATTGACTTTAGGACTTCTGCTATGACCAACGTGATTAAATGTCATGGAACTTATGGCTAGCCCTCACACACTCAACGTTTGTGACAAAACTTTACCTGGTTTTATAAAACATTCAACACTGTAGTACTTACTATAAGACCTTTTAACACTGTGAAACAATCTACACAGTGCAGTAAAACTTTCTAGTGTTGTGGTGAACACAGTTTTCATACAACATTCTAAACTCTTAGTCTCACTGCAGTAGAAGACTGCTTTTAGTAAACCTGATGAAGTATTCAGCAATCCAACACTCATGGAGTTTGAATTTTCTAATAGGGGAACATTTGGCAACTGTCTCCACTCAACATAAAACTTTCTAACACTGTGAAAGTAAGTTACAAGACAATCTACACTGTGCAGTAAAACCTTTTCGATAAAACTTTCTTGTGCTGTGGTGAACACTGTTTTCGCATCAGTGAACAACATTCTAAACTCATACATTCGTTATGTGTGAGGAAGCAAAACACCACAGGACGTCTTATTTCATAAACCCTATGAGACACAGTGCGGTACTGATAAACACTGCGGTACGGATGTAGGAACATTTTCCTATCTTTAGTCTTAATACAAGACAAGTAGCGCTCGGAAGTGAAACATCTTTATACATTTTACTCCAGTAAGCATCTTTCATAAAACCTACGATATACATTGCAGTGATGAACGTTTTCCAGTCGTTATGTGACTGAGCATGAGGTTTGAAGAGCTTGCATACTAAATAAGAGAGAAGTGTTTCATGTTCGTATTTGGTACGTGAGTGGCCTCCTTTTCATTCCATTCATCATTTCGTCTCCGTGATAGAGACCGTTCTTAAAAGAACTCATGGCTCATTCTCATCAACTTAGGTTGTCAACGTTTTTAACACTCGGTGTAATGGAGATGTTTTAAAGTAACCTTCGACAGATGGGTAAATGTCACCCTGGCGGTCAGAGCACTACGTCGAGACGATAAGGCAACCACTTGCAAACATGACGCAGAGAGGTTTAACAAGGATTACAATTGCCGAATATCCCATGCGGTACTCTTCGCTGCGGATTCCATCGCCGCCCAAAAGGGACGCCCGTCGATAGGAAGTATTACACAGAACATCTCCCTAACATGCACACTTTGAGTGTAGGCAAGACGTGAGAATGACTTGAAAGTAAGCCACTTCTGTTAGCAGAGAATGGTTAAAGTAGCACCACCCCTAATAGCAGAGGGAATAAGAGGCCTGATAGCAGGACCCACAGGTTGTAGAGGGGTTTGATAGGAAATGTCCTGAGACACCAACCTTTAGTGCAATGGAGATCTTATAAAGTAACCTGTGGCAGATGGCTAAAGTACTCTGACCTGGCGAGAGAATGCATCACGTCGAGAAGAGACCACAACGACCGTTGGAGAGTCGGATCAATGAAGTCTCAGCCCCATGTAACACAATCCCTCTATGGCAGCACCCGCCACCTCGAAAGGACGCCCACCAACAGGAAGTATCACACTGAACATCTCCGTGCCATGCACTTCGGTTTGATAAGTGGAGGCCTGATAGCAGAGCCACCGACACTCACCTTGTGAAAGATAAATGTGAAAATAAATGTCAAATCACTGGTTATATATGATTTTCCTGAGCTCAGATTGGTCGAGACCGCTCGTCCACTCAGAAGACTTGCTCGTACACACTTATCCATGCCTTCATTGACTTCAGCAGGGTCGAAAACCCCAGAAAACCTCCAAAAATAGCAAATTTAAATTTTTCAGCATTGATTACTACTTATGAAATTTTATAAATAGTCTGTAAATATAGGTCTGATCAATAGCCATCGAACCTTTTTTGAATCAAGTCAAAAGGACTTGTAGAAGCAAAGTTACAAGCCTTTAAAGTTTTGGAGTCTTTCATGGCCTGGAGACTAAGGTCATCTCCTGGCTAACCTATAAGTCTGACGCCTTAGCTGATATCAGCAATGAAATTTTCTAAGTCAGTTTCCTACGGAAACCTGATTTTGGAATTTCCGATGCTATCATCGGAGCACCGGAGAGACAACCTACCTTTGACAATCTCTCTCGTCTTAATGAAATTTCTCATTCGGTTCCCAGCCTATATAGTTTGTGGCGATCAGCTGATGACGTAATCTCAATCATCCAAAAATTTAAACACTTCTATCTCCGGTTCTAGTGCTCCGATTGACTTCAAATTGTGACAGTCACGTTTTCTCGCTCTCACCTTTCATTTAAACCATCCCTCGACTCTCTACGACTACCAGAAGCCGAATTGGAAAGTTTTCAAACTATCCAAAATCTTGGAAAATGCGCAAAAATTCGATTTTAAACAAGCTCTCATTTTGAAACGAAACCTTCCACAGATCTGAAATGGTAGGATCCTAGAGAACAAAGTGCGTTGTATCCACTAAAAGAAACCGAAGCTCTTCATTCGCTTTGATTCTTGAGATAGTCGTCACCAAAGTAGGCTACAGTTTAATATTTTCACGAAAAAGTCCAAAGTTCACCATTTCGCGATTTTCAAAAATTCAACATTTTGATCTCACACCTAAACCAAGGAAGACTTGGACAAACGATGCTTTTCACTGCATTTAGCTCACTCTTAGCTTTCAAACGCGCTATCACACGACTTTTTACCATCTCTAGAACCAAAGTTGGAAGTCTGACTGGAGGGGGGGTCAGAACTTCTTCTCTCCGATTCACTTGAAACTCACCCTCTAGATGCAGAATTGCACGTAGAATCCGAATCTGGCCTCCGTTTTCTTATCCGAGGCTTCGTTTGCGCGCTAGAGCCATTTTCGTAAAAATTCTAACTCTGTCGTCTTTCGGTGATGGTCAAAAATCTTAAAGTCACTCTCACACCTCAACGAACGAACGTAGAGACACGGCGTTTCGTCCACTGAATTCGTCTTACTCTTAACTTTCAAACGCGCTATCACACGACTTTATACCATTCCTACAAGCCAAGATCGAAGTCTCGTTCCAGAGGGGGGGGGTCAGAACTTTTTCTCTCGGATTGAGCTGAAAACAACCTGCCTAACCCAACATTTTACGTAGAATCCGAATCTGCCTTCCGTTTGTCCATCCGAGCCCTTCTTCTGCCCGAAATACGACCTTTCTCACCCCAAAACGTCCAAAACCTACCTTTTTCTAACTGTCGTTTTTCAGAGATTCCTACCCTTGTTGGAGAGTTCCTCCTTCCTTCCAGAGGGCGGAGGGAACAGTTTCCTCCTCTCGGACCCATCCTTACAGCACATCCTTGGACATGTCCCTCACCTCCTTCCTTCCAGAGGGGGGTCTGAGTCAGCATATTGACTCATCATTTCACATTTTGTCCTTCCGTCTGCCATGGGATCACTACTCATCCGCTCTCAGGGCAGCAAAATTGATACACGACATGGTGGTAATCTGTAGATGTAGATAACTTGGGTTTGACAGCTTGAGCTAATTCCAGCTGTTTGTAGTAAACACGGAGTTGAATGCCTTTAGTATTAAGGTCACTGTGTCTGGCTGAATCATTAATGATTTTCAACAATCTCTTCTCTTCAACTCTCGCACTAGAAGAAAATTGGCCTTAAAATAAAATGTTGGCCTAACGATTTTGGCTGTGTTGTTTTTAGACAGAGGATTATCAATAGATAGTTTCACATGTTTGTCAACTAAGACTTGAGGATAGTGGTTGTTGCATAAGGATTGTCTGATGAACACAATCTCATTATGAAAAGTGGTCCAACATGAGCAAATTCTATATGCCCGAAATAGAAGTGACTTGATGACTGAAATCTTATAAGATTTCGGCGCGACTGAATTAAAATCCAGACAAATACCAGAGAAAGTTTCCTTACGATACACAGTGAAAGACAAACAATGCTTTCTCTTAACTAAAACATCCAAGAAGGGCAATGACTTATTATCTTCAACAGTAGTAAGGAATCCATCCAACTGCGTTCAGCGCCCCCCTCTGGAACGTGAGTCGGTTGTTGTCGTTCACGGTCGACCGCCCGTGTAGGTCTTGGTCGACCGTCCTTGTTGGTCTTGGGCGGCGGTCTATGTTTTTGGTGTGTAGTAGTGTTTGTAGGTGTGAGTTGTGTTTAGATTTGTCTTCTTGCTGAAATTCTGCGTCGCCCTGTTGAGTTTCATGGGTTGTAGGTGTAGGTCTTGTGTGCTTTAGGTTGATTTAAGAGGGTTCTTGAGTGAGAAAATGGCTGTAACGGCTAAACGAAGCCTCGTACGTTAAAATGGACGGCGGATTTGAGCTTTTTTGGCCAATTTTGGGTCTAAAGGACATGTTTCCAAAGTCGTAGGCCAAAGAACAAAGAACTTCGACCCCCCTCGGCAGCGTTTTTTCCAACTTTTGTTCTAGAGATCGTAGAGAGTCTTGCAATAGCTCGTTTGAAAGCTAAGAGTGCCACAAATTCATTGGAAAGCACAGTTTGAGACTTTTGGCCATGTTAGAGAGCCGTCAGAGGTTGAATTGGTCAGTTTTGGTCAGTAGCGGCTAAACGAAGCCTCGTACGTTAAAATGGACGGCGGATTTGAGGTTTTGAGGTAGGGGAATTGTTTCCAAAGTCGTAGGCCAAAGACTGAAGAACTTCGACCCCCCCCTCGGCAGCGTTTCTTCCAACTTTGGTTCTAGAGTTTGCAACAAAAACAATTTTCTGCGACCGTTTAGTAATTTATTCCCAATATTTCGGCTTAGCCTTTATCAAGGGATACAGAAAAGGAAATTACACTGAATGTCATTAAGAAAATTTAAACTAACCTATCTATGAAATACAACCTAGAACCTTAGTAGAGCATGGACATTGGGACATGCTAACACAGAGTTTTAGCGAAAATATCATGGATTACAAAAAGATAAAAATATCTATAAAGGTAAAAGTAAAGATAAAAGGAAAGCTAAAAGTTACACAGAATTAATAAGATTGAGTAGCATTTCGGTAGGCCTTGCTTTTATCTCCTTCTTTTCGACCCTTCTTCTTTGAGCCATGCACTGTAAGTTTCGATGTAATATTGACCATGTGATGGACTTGTGTGTGATTGGGGAGTTGTGTGTGATGAGATGTTTATAAACTTCAGATTCAGGGCCTTTCAGATGTTCATTAATTCTTCTTCTCATTGTTCTCGAGGTTTCCCCAACATATAGTTTGTCGCATTCGTTGTTGTTACATTGTATTAGAGTAGTGAAAACTGTGCCCTACTTGCCAGGGATAGGTACATGGATAGGTACATGTAAAATTTAGTGTTATCAATAGGTACATGGATAGGTACATGTAAAGTTTAGTGTTGTCAATAGGAACATGAATAGGTACATGGATAGGTACATGTATACTTTAGTTATCGATAGGCACATGGATAGGTACATGTATAATTCAGTGTTATCAATAGGAACTTGTATGAGATCTGTTTTACTGGATAGGTACATGTGTTTGGTACACTGTGTTTCGGAACGTCTATGATCGAACTTGTGTGGTTTGGTTCTGAGCACTTGGGTACGTACCGATAGACGTCCGTTGTTTGATTTTGAATGGGTTTGCTCAATTGCGACTATTGTGACAATTATTTTTAATGTAGCACTATTTAGATGTGAAACTTTACTGTGCAGTTATGATTTAGTTGCTCCCCAATAAGAAAACCAATTCCAGAACTATGTTTAAAATGAAAAGACAAGAGATTTACAATGTAAGTTTAATTTAAGCGTGAAAAATAAATGAGGGGTGCAAATCACGTCCCTCAGGCGACTCCATGATCTTCAAGAAGTCATCACACCACTCATGGAATGTCGGATTTTTACTAAAGTCATGGTCACATTCGTGTACCGGACACTTCACCGGTAGTCCATTCCGCCTTTGAAGTGCAGAGACAGTCAAGGTCTTCCATAGGGCCACTTTGCAGCCGCAAGACAGATGCATGGTCATGTCCAACTGACCTCCCATAATGACTTGGCTGTCATTTTGAAAATAAAATAGTGGTTTTGAGGACATGCTTCTTGTTATGGAACGTTGAGGATAAGTACTTAACAGTTTGGAACAATGTCATCCTTTATATAGTTATATATATTCTTTAGGGAAGTTCGGTACCTCTCTGATTGGCTGTTAGGATTTCCTTTGTTTAAAAAGTATATAAGTCCGAGGTTTGTACCAATTCTTATCAAAGGTTCTAATCCTCACGTTTACAAGTTACAATTATTTTAAATCTACAAGTCATAATGGATCGCAAACAGAAAGCCGCAGTTGAGAACGGTACTGCTGATCGTACCACTTCGCCAGTGGAACGTACCAGTACACCTCCCCAATCTCCGATGGAGCGATCGACAACACCAAACGAGGAGCCGGTGGTGTTCACCCAAGCCCCTGCATCGCCCGACTACTCGAGTGATGAGGATAGTGACGTATCAATTGAGACGATGCGTCACATGAATAAGAAGTCCATGCGAACGCCACTTTATGGACGGGTCACGGTCAAAGTCAAGAACGCCCCGAAAAAGTATCACACCAAACGGGTGTTCATAAGGATGGAGCCGAACGAGCGGAACCTCACAACCGCTCTCGAATTTTCGGTCATCGACCTTGACACACCACGTCGCTGTCCCTGTGCGCCCAAGAAGACCAGGATCCATGTGCAAGTGGACTTGAAAAAACTTGTACCATTTCCTTACCTTGATGACATTTAGTGTGTTTTTTCTTAATCTCTTTATTTAATATTTATTTGTATATATGAACAGACTTGTTTTATCATTTCACAAATCGGTCTTCAATTAAGGTCTGAATGGGAAAGGGGAATAACTATCTACAATTAATGATGTTCAATAACTGAATTGAAACAAAAAAATCAAGTATGAAGACTTCAACTTGAAATAAATAGGAACATATAACTTTTAAAGAAACAGTTATGTTGTTAATTTTAAAATGCTTGTAGCAGTCCAGGATGATATCATACATGTGTCATACACGACACCATAAGAATGAGAATGAAAAGACCTTTAGAATGATATAAGGTATGTACCTATTCGATGGGAAAATCCTAGTTGTATGCAACTGTATGCAAGCAGACAAATGTTAGATTTTTAAATTCACTAAGTTTTTAGCCCATTCTTTAAAGACATGTAGCTCTCTAGTTATATGTCATACATGTGTCATACAATACACCATTAGAATCAGCATGAAAAGAGCATTCGAATGATATATTGTATGTACCCATTTGATGAAAAAATCCTAGTTGTATGCATCTGTATGCAACTTGAAAAATTCCAAGTTTTTTTACAAAAATGACTAAGTTTACAAATTTTCAAAGTTAAAGTTTTACAACTAAAAATGACCATAATATACAAACCTCTACACTTGACCTTGACCTTAGACCTGACCTTGACCTTTGACCTTCATACACTTCATACACTTCATACACGGCGGGGGGGGGCCTCAAAATTTCTCGGGCGCTTCGCGCCCTCGAAAATTTATTTACCCATGGGTTCCGGGTGCCATAGATACTCTTCTTGCTTCCCTAACCCTAACCTTCACCCTAACCCTAACCCTAACCCTAACCCTAACCCTAACCTTAACCCTAACCTAGTATTTTAATTTGATTATTTGAATTTTGGCGCGAAATTCAAATTTTCGAAAAAATCTTTAAATTTGATTATTCGAATTTTGGCGCGAAATTTGAATTTTCGAAATTTAGCGCTCAATTCAAATTTTAATGTTCTATTCAAACCACACGTTTTATAACTTCAAATATGAATCATTATATGACTATTAATAATAACATGTATATCAAATAATACATCAGTCCATCAGTTCATATTACTTTGAATTCACTCTACTGTTTACATGTAGAAATCTTTCAACACATATGATGGCACTTCCATTTCTAAGGTTAAAAATAAACCAGCTGTTCCAATTCTTGTTTGAGTTATCAATTTTGTTTAACCGTACCAATTCCAAGATGTGATGTCATAAGGTCTTTGTTCATAGTTGCTTTGTCAATTTCATATATAAAGAAGTTGCACACAACGAATTTTCACTCATTTTTAAATTATTTAGTGTCCATAACAGACGTCGTTCTTCGTTCCTCGTTCTCCGGTTCTTATTACAATTCTAAAGTGATTTTCATTGTCATGTTCTGCTACTTTATAGGATATTCGGGAGTAGGAACATTATTAAGTTTTTATAACCAAATAGCTTTAAATATAGAAGCTTG